>JAQOOD010000004.1:25312554-25582848 GCA_029633175.1 Citrus glauca | reverse complement strand
ATAATTAAAAAAATAATTACATTACAAAATATTAAAATAAAAAATAATTATTACATTATAAAAGATTATATGTCTCTTCCTCTTTCTATTTAAATTCAATAATATGTAACCATTAATAATAATTAATTATAAGTCTTCAAACATTAATTTATTTTATTATGCCAACAATTAAACTTTAATGTCTTAAATATATCAATTAGTTAATATAGGAAGGAATGTTCCTTTATCTACCCTCAATAATGCCATTAGGGTCTAATTTTAATGCTATAATCTCATATTTAATTATGCAACCTTTTGTTTATTGCCTTTTGGCTTTTTCAAACTCTATAAATATTAAGTAGTTAAGATTTGTTGCATTTTTATTTCTCATTTTTTTTATATTCTCTATTATCTAATATATTGGTTGAGATTAAAAAATAATTACATTACAAAATATTAAAAATAGAAAATAATTAGTAGATTATAAAAGATTACTTGTCTCTTCTTTTTTTTATTTAAATTCAACAATATGTAACTATTAATAATAAATTAATTATAGTTTTAAAACATATATTTATTTTATTAAAGCAACAACTAAACTTTAGTGGTTTAAAATACATCAACTAATTAATATAGGAAGAAATGTTCCTTTATCTTCCCTCATCAATGCCACTAGGACCTAATTTTAATGTCATAATCTCATATTTAATTATGTAACATTTTATTTAGTGTCTTTTGGCTTCTTCAAACTCTATAAATATTAAGTATTTAAGATTTGTTATGTTTGAATTTTTTTTATTATTTAACCAACATCTTCTTCATAAATATTTTTGTGTTTTTATTTTTTAACTTATTTAAATTTTTTATATTGTGTGCTTCATGAAGCATTATTTTCTTCATGAGTTAAACAATGATAAAGATAGTTGAATGATAAGTGTTAGACTTTATAAGATGTGATAGTTTGTTAATACCAAAAAGAATATAGAGTTGATTAGTGTGAACATAATTTTTATTAATGAAAAGATTGTGTACACTTAACTATACACATTAATATATATTTTTAAAGTTAACAATAAAATAATTAACTTTCATAAATAACATTAATTTTTATAAGACTGTGTCATCTTTAAAAGAAAATCAATTCATATTTTTTTTTATCAATTTCATCAAGTGTAAAGTAATAAAAAAAATAATATTAAATTCTTTTTTTAAAGCTGCACGAAGTGCTGTTCTATTAACTAGTATATATATAAAGTTCGGACTTGAGAGGTGATGTGGCATCACTATTTCTCATCTTTGTATATTTTCTATTATCTAGTAAATAGAGAAAATTTCTTTTAGATTTGACTTTTCATCTTCTCATAATTAATTTGATTATTATTATACAATAACAATTATGTAAATATTTTAATGAGACATATTCTTTGTAATAAGTATCTAAGGGGGAGTGTTATGAATTTATTAAAATAAATATAGATGTTCATAACATATATCTCTTAGTCTCCCTACTATCTCCCATTACCAACCTTTAACTTCCTTATAACTCCCACTATCTCATAAGAAATTATGATCCATAATTTTTCATTAATTTCATGGAGTGATTATGTAACTATAAAAAGAGAGCTCATCTTTTTGTTTTGTACACACACAATTTAAATGAATAAAATTACTCTATAATATATTCTCTCATTTTATTCTTTATCTTACATTGCTTCTTTATTTGTATTGTTAGTTAATAGCTTTTTTGTTTTTTATAAAGCTACCTCATCTTAAAAAAATCAATTCATATTTTTTATCAGTTTCATCAAATGTAAAGTAAGAAAAAATGATAATACTAAATTCTGTTTCTAAAACTGCGTGAAGCGCGGTTCTATTTTCTAGTATGCACTAAAATTAACGACACTAAATGTTTCTAAAAAATTCTTTTGTTGGTTTCTATTGTAATTCTAATTATAGAAACCATTTTGAAAAGATAATGTTTTGTGACTTACATTTTTTCCCTCAAATTCTTTCTCATTTGGAATCCAATGATCCTGATGACATGTCATCCGGGGGTGAAACATGTAAGATGTCATCTCATCTGAATTCTAATGTAAAAAACGACACGTTGCTTGTCATCCATATGTAAAAAACGAGTCATAAATAATATGCGCTAGTGCTTACTATATACACGTGGGTTGCAAAACAAGGGTGGACGACTGGATGTTTTTATCTCTTGTAGTGGATCGACATGCCATTTGTCTGGAAATCCCTAAATGATGGATCATCGTCGGGCCTATTGAAAGTTTTCAATATTCTATTATCATTGTTATTGTTGTTGTTGTTATTGTCAATACTATTGCTATTATTATTTTCTTATGATAATAATAATAATTATTTTTCATTATTATTGTTACTATTATAACAGATAATAACAATACTAGGGACAATATGATTAATTAAAGTTATTTTTAGTAACTTATGGTTGTTCATTATGATTCCTAGACAAAGTAAGCATGCCAATGGGAGCACAATCTTTCGTAAGTAAGGAATGTGTAAGGGGAAAAAAAAGGTAAAAAGAAAAAAATTGAAGTCTATGGATTTCAAGTATACATTTTATGGTATAGCAGTGTATCTTTGTGGTTGAAGCTTGGTATCTTGTTATATTACTATAATCATAATTATAGTTTCAATTGTAATTACCAGCTATAGTTTTAATTAGAATTGTTATTTTTTTGTAAATCATTTGGAATTCAACAATCTAGGGGTCGTCTGGGGAGAAATATAGGGGACGAGCATTGTTTGGTTTCCAATGAGGAAAACAACGAGTTATTTGCATTCAACATATAAATGATGAATTGTAAATACTGTGCACCGGCACTCTATTTACGCACATCGACGGACGAAAATTCGTTGCCATTATGCGTTGTCGAACGACAGGTTGTTCGTTTGAAAATCTGTAAATGACAAAGCATCTTTAAGTCAATTAAAATATTTTTTATATTCTATTATCGTTGTTTTTGTTGTTGTCGTCATCACCATTATTAGTTGTTATTTAGTACTTTTATTAATAATAATTACTTTTTTCGGTTACACTATAAGGAAATACCGAATATATACATTTAGAGTGTGTTTGCGATTAAAGTTGGATAGTTGTATCTTAAAAGTTATAGCACTAAAATATTTAATAAATATTAACTGTTGTAACTTAAAAGTTATGTTGATTTAATTTTACACTAGTATGATAAGAAATTTATTATATTTTTAATAATTTTATTAAAATTATTATTTAAATTTTATATTTACTATATATTATTAATTTTTATTTCATAATTATAATTTTTTTACGATAGCTATAATTTAAAAGTTGCAACATTCCAATTCCAATCTTAGTTGTAGAGGGCATCCAGGAACATACAACCTTTCAAGAAGCCCAGTGTCCTTTTCATCCCTTTGCGATTTTCGAACACTATTTCACGAAAATCAAATTAAAGAAGTATGGATCAAATGTAAACTGTATGTAAATATGATTCCTTAATGAAAAATAAGGGTAAAACTATGTTGCAACAGTGGTACGGTACTACTGTTACTTTCAACTATTAGATTTATAATCGTATGGTTGCATTAGCAAGATCCAATGGCTGAAAGCAATGGTGGTACCGTACTACTGTTGCAACGTAGTTGGACCCGAAAAATAATAGCAAAAATGAATACATTTCAAAATATTTTTGAAATCTATCACCCACTTTATTAATGCATTTCCACAATTTTCACAAAAGATTAAAATTTCCTCTGACTTATCCCAAATTAATTGCAGTGCCCGCAATAATTAATAGCAAACTTAACTGATCCACGAGCAACTGAATTACAATTTTTCGTAAGAAATTAGTTTTCAATTGATCAGGTCTAGAATCCCATAAATTACTCGCAAGACTTCCTTAACGGCGTTAAGTTAACGCTCTATGATCATTGAAACATTCACACACAGGGTTTCAGTGGAAGGGGTATCGGAGTAAATCTCATGTCATATTGGTATAACATTGTAACATTGTCGAGAAACAGTATAGTAGTGTAAAATTACACAAATCCCTTCGTCCCAAAGACAGGAGTGTATAAATATTAAAACCCCACGGCTTTTGCAAGCCTTAAATACAAAGCAAAGGCACAAAACCCCTGCACCAGCAGCCAGCCTTTGCCTTTTTGTCAGTCGTATTTTGCCTTGGCGCCTTGTTGTGTTGTGTATGTATTAGGGTTTTTATCTAATCGCAAAAGCAATGGCGCAATCCTTAGAATTGTTGTTGATTCAATTCCTGATGCCGGACAACGACGCGCGACGGCAAGCGGAGGACCAGATAAAGCGGCTGGCAAAGGATCCTCAGGTGGTCCCCGCTCTGGTTCAGCACCTTCGCACTGCCAAGACTCCCAACGTTCGCCAGCTCGCCGCCGTACTCCTCCGTAAGAAGATCACCGGTCATTGGGCCAAGCTGTCTCCTCAACTCAAGCAGCTTGTTAAGCAGTCTCTCATTGAAAGCATCACCCTCGAACACAGGTGGTTTTTTTTTTTAATGTTGAAAATAATTTAAATTTTAGCATTGCATGTTAGGGTAAAGAAAATTGCTTTATAGTAAAAAAAAAATTGGCTATATTTTGATCATGCATTATCTGACTCTTTGCAGTGCACCTGTACGTCGTGCTAGTGCAAATGTTGTTAGTATTATTGCAAAATACGCTGTTCCAGCGGGAGAGTGGCCTGATTTGTTGCCCTTTCTATTCCAATTTAGTCAGAGTGAGCAAGAAGAGCATCGAGAGGTAAGCCCTTGACAGTTGAAATCTTTCTGAATGGTGCCCTGCTTTCCTGTCACACTAGTTTACATATCCAATAGTTTTTTTCCAACACTATTGCATATGCAATTTGAATTGGTGGTTTATATATTGCAGCATGCTTACGTTTGGAAATTATATGAGTTTTTTGGTTTAATTGATTGGCAACTTTTACTGTAGGTGAATGTTTACCATAAGTATGGACATAAGGAAGAACATTTATTTTGCACATAAGTTGTTCATAGCTACATAAATTAGAGCAAGAAATTATAATGGCAGATTCCCTGTAATGAAGAAAAATCCTTGTCATTTTATCTTGATATCATAAAATACCATTACAACGTAATTTTTGGGTTTAAATCTTGGTTGAGTTGTCCAAATGCTTGTTCTTGTATATATTTTCCGATTCCTTTACTTACATTTTTTACTTGATGGTATTAGGTGGCACTGATTCTTTTTAGCTCTTTAACTGAAACGATTGGACAAACATTTCGACCACATTTTGCTGATATGCAAGCTCTTTTACTCAAATGCTTACAGGATGAGACAAGCAACCGTGTTAGAATTGCTGCTCTCAAGTAATTTCAAAGTCTTAAATTAACTTTTGCTACATTTTAGGTGCTTTTATTTTTCTCTTGGAATTATTGTATGTTGCTTAAACGCACTCTTTATCTGTTTTGCCAGGGCAATTGGCTCTTTTCTAGAATTCACAAATGATGGGGCTGAAGTGGTGAGTTTTTATCTTTTATTTGTTTGCTCAGCATTAGTAGCGGATATGTATTTCAAAAGTAAATCTGATACTCATGTTGTTTTCTGAGTAATGGCCTTTTGATTTCTTATTGTGTCTGCTTTCTGTTCATTTTGTCTGAAAAATATTTAAGCAACAAATTTGCATTTGTTGGTTATTGGTTGTATATTGCTTTTCCACTCATTTTAGTACAAGGCATGTATATATAAATAGATTTTCTGGTTTGATTATTTGTCATTCACCATTACAAAATCTTTGCACCTTTTGATAGATGTAGAAAGTTGTCCGCACATTCTTGGAGAGAAGTGAACTTAAGAGGGATTGGTTGATTCTTCAAAAAATGAAGCACCAGTTATTCATGTTTGAAGTTGGATTTTTCATTGGTTTATTTTACGGTGTAACTAAATTTGGTACCTATATGCCACAGTGAACCTCTATGATTTTCATTAGTGATGACTTTTATGTATAGTTTGCTTGGATATATGATTGCTCGGTATCATGTCGGCTAGATTGCCACTGCAAGTCATTTTTTCTTTTCATGTTTCCTTGCTTTGATATATGTGGTACTACATTTTTCTTGCCCCTGCAGGTTAAATTTCGGGAATTTATTCCTAGTATTTTAAATGTGTCAAGACAATGCCTGGCTTCTGGTGAAGAGGATGTTGCTGTAATTGCTTTTGAAATTTTTGATGAGTTGATTGAATCCCCTGCACCTCTTCTTGGGGATTCTGTCAAATCCATAGTTCATTTCTCTCTTGAAGTTTCCTCAAGCCATAATTTGGAACCCAACACACGTCATCAGGTTAGAAATAAGCAAGCGATGTACTTTTCTTGTGCTTTCTTCCTCTGGACAGCTTAGGCAGTTGAGATGGAGCTACACTGCGTTGATGAGTTTCACATCACATATGTCTTAGCATTCTACTTGGCTTACTTCTTGTGCTTTGTGTAATATATCAGGCTATTCAAATCATTTCCTGGTTGGCAAAGTACAAATACAATTCCTTGAAAAAGCACAAGCTGGTTATCCCAATTCTGCAAGTCATGTGCCCATTGCTTGCTGAATCAAATGAGGCAGGTGAAGATGATGATCTTGCGCCAGATCGAGCTGCTGCAGAAGTTATTGACACTATGGCTTTGAACCTTGCAAAGCATGTTTTTCCCCCTGTTTTTGAGTTTGCTTCTGTAAGCTGTCAAAATGCTAGTCCCAAATATAGGGAAGCTGCTGTTACAGCTATAGGCATCATTTCAGAGGGTTGTGTGGAGTGGATGAAGGAAAAACTGGAATCTGTTCTTCATATTGTCTTGGGAGCTCTGAGGGATCCAGAGCAGTTTGTAAGAGGAGCTGCCTCATTTGCATTGGGTCAATTTGCTGAATATTTGCAGCCTGAAATAGTTTCTCACTATGAAAGCGTTCTGCCTTGCATTTTGAATGCCCTTGAGGATGAATCTGATGAAGTGAAGGTACATATGGGAAAGGCAATAGTCATGATATAACATATCTTTTTATTGGTTATTGAACTGTTTCTTTCTGCACAGGAAAAGTCTTACTATGCTTTGGCAGCTTTTTGTGAGGATATGGGTGCGGAAATTCTTCCTTTTCTTGATCCTTTGATGGGGAAGCTACTGGCAGCACTTGAAAATAGCCCCCGCAATCTGCAGGAGACATGCATGGTATGGAGATGAATCATTTGGTTCCCACAGCCTTCACATAAATAGATTGAATGAATGAACTTATTCCCTTTTATTAAAATTTTTTGGTTTATGTATGTTGTCACAGTCTGCCATTGGTTCAGTAGCTGCTGCTGCAGAGCAAGCTTTCATTCCATATGCTGAAAGGGTTCTTGAGTTACTGAAGATTTTCATGGTGCTTACCAATGATGAGGACCTCCGTTCTCGAGCTAGGGCTACTGAGCTTCTTGGATTAGTTGCAGAGTCTGTTGGGAGAGCAAGAATGGAACCAATTTTGCCACCTTTCGTTGAAGCTGCTATATCTGTAACTATATTGACATGCTGTTTGACTTGGAATCAGAACATACCTTTCTGTATAAATGATTCGTCTCCATTATTTCTCAGGGTTTTGGATTGGAATTCAGTGAGCTTAGGGAGTACACCCATGGATTTTTTAGCAACATTGCAGGGGTTCTAGAGGACGGCTTTGCACAGGTATACATGGCGTTGCTTTTGATTGAACTTTTATGAATCTTTTATTAGCATTGAAGATCATGTGAAAATTTCTTTGGGTGAGCAGTATCTACCTCTTGTTGTACCCCTGGCATTTTCTTCCTGCAATCTAGATGATGGTTCTGCTGTGGACATTGATGGGTCTGATGATGAGAATATTAATGGATTTGGTGGAGTTTCATCCGATGATGAAGCTCACTGTGAGCGAAGTGTTCGAAATATCAGTGTAAGAACTGGAGTGTTAGATGAAAAGGCAGCTGCAACGCAAGCTCTTGGTTTATTTGCACTGCATACTAAGAGTTCCTATGCACCGTATCCTTTTGCCATTTCATTTATAGATTTTCTCTTCCTTCCTTGTCTCACCTTTTTTACCAAATAAATCGTGTTACTGAGTCCTTTATTTTTTTTAACTTATTTGGTTGTTACTATATAGTTTTTTTTCTTGTGTTTTTTAATTTATTTAAGCTTTTTGGAGGAGTCATTAAAAATTTTGGTGAGACACGCCAGCTATTTTCATGAAGATGTTAGATATCAGGCTGTCTTTGCTTTGAAAAGTGAGTACCAATTCAAGTTTTAAAATTTATCTCCTAGCCAACTCTATTTCCTGGGTCAGGATCTTGACATCTCATCACTTTTTATTATTACAAATTCTTGTTGCTATATTACTAGCATTAAAAAAGTTAGAAGCAGATTATTATCCTTGTATTCTAAAAATAATATGTTTCTTGACACAGAAAGAAGCCTTAGCTTCCTGCTTATAGCTTATTCTTCCCTGGTAAAAGTTTCTCAACTGTTGGGAGTCAAGTTGCTAAATCATTCCCTCCTGTAGGAAAATCTTTAACTATTGGAAGTTAAGTTGTTAATGATGATATATCAAAGCAAAGTGAATTTGACAAAGATTTCCTTCTAGGGGACGGCTTATTCAATAAAAAGTAAAAAATAACATTTATCCTATTCAGATGTAACAAACTGATCAACTCAAACTTTGGGTCTTGCATCCATGGTTAGTGAATACTTCGAAAGAAGCCTCTAGAAACTTGAAAATACTTTGATATAAATGTTTTCCATATACTGTTAATATTGTGTTGATTGATTTGTTGCTGCAGATATTTTGACAGCTGCACATGCAATCTTCCAGAGTCATAATGTGAGTTTGTGTTACCATTTTTTTCTGTTGTCCTGTTTATAGGCTTTGGTGGGCTTTTTTATTTAACAAAAAAAAAAAAATTGGCCCCCATGGAAAGTCGGATAGTTATATGTTGATAGTGCCTCTGTCAATGCTAATAAGAAGCTTGTTTGAAGAAGCTAGTTTCAGTTGATTAAGGTCTTGTTTGCTGTGGAAAAAAAGCTACAATTATAAAATAAAAGTTAATAATAAGCAGTAAATATAAATTTTAAATAATAATTTTATCAAAATTATTAAAGATATAATAGATTTTTCATACAAGTGAAAGATTATATCAATATAGCTTCCAAGTTACAGCAGTTAGTGTTTACCAAATACTTGAGTGCTGTAGTTTCTAAGCTATAGCTGCCCAACCTCAATCCCAAACGGACCCGAAGTTGGAAAAAAGTTGACTAACATGATATGATATTCTTCTTGCTCTGCAGGAAGGACCAGCCAAGGCAAGAGAAATTCTCGGTAAGATACTTCTCCAAAATAGCTTGAATATTATCTCTTTGTATCTATCAGTTCACCAAATTTATGGTAGTAACATGATGGCAATTAAATTCTTCGTGACATGCAGATACAGTGATGAATATTTTTATCAGGACTATGACTGAAGATGATGACAAAGATGTCGTTGCTCAAGCTTGTACTAGCATTGTTGAGATCATCAATGATTATGGCTACATGGCTGTTGAGCCTTGTAAGTTTGAATGCAGTTGCATTTGAAAAAAGCTTTCAGATGCCAGCTAAATGTCTTAATGTGAACCTGAATTATAATGTGACTTGATCTCATCAGATATGTCTCGACTGGTTGATGCAACCCTGCTACTGCTCCGAGAGGAGTCAACTTGTCAGCAGCCAGATAATGACAGTGATATTGAAGATGACGACGACACTGCACATGATGAAGTTATAATGGATGCAGTTTCTGACCTTCTTCCTGCATTTGCTAAGTCCATGGGTCCTCACTTTGCACCTATCTTTGCGAAGCTATTTGACCCTTTAATGAAATTTGCGGTAGGTTGGTGCCTGAGTTGTGTAATAAGTTCTCCCATCATAACCTTCTAATCCCTTATTTCTCATATCACTACCTCACTATTTTTAGTATTGGCAAGTGTAGAAATCTTCACGCCCTCTGCAAGACCGGACCATGGTGGTTGCAACTTTGGCTGAAGTTGCTCGGGACATGGGTTCGCCTATTGCTGCCTATGTTGATGTAATTTTATCTGAAACTTTGATTCCTTATTCTTTTTTATATTTTGAGGTGATTTTGTGAAGAATGCAGCAATTCCTGAAAGTTGTATTGTAATGTTTCAGAGGGTGATGCCCCTAGTACTCAAAGAACTAGCATCACCTGATGCAATGAATAGGAGGAATGCAGCATTTTGTGTTGGAGAGTTGTGCAAAAATGGGGGAGAGTCAGCTTTAAAGTATCCTTCAGCATGCATGTTATATTGTAGTTATGAATTTTGTTATTTGTAATGCAACTGTAGGTTCCACTTACTGCAATATTATGTCAGTCATCTTAAAAGTTCAAACTATTATGAATTTTATCCTCTCTCATGTCATTAAGTGTTGTGTCATAGCATTTTTTCCCCCTTATATCAAAAACAGATACTATGGTGATATTTTGCGGGGTCTTTACCCATTATTTGGGGATTCTGAGCCTGATGATGCCGTCAGGGATAATGCAGCTGGTGCTGTGGCAAGGATGATAATGGTCAACCCGCAGTCCATCCCGTTGAATCAGGTTTCTTTCAATTTTATATTTTTGAATTTGTAAATTATAATTCCTTTTGTCTCCTTGTTAGTTTATTGACTCTTCTACAAGCTGATTATGTCTCCTGTGATTCTCCGCCTATTCTCTTGTCTGCTTCTGTTAGGTCCTTCCTGTTCTTTTGAAAGCTCTTCCTCTTAAAGAAGACTTTGAAGAATCAATGGCTGTTTATAATTGTATTTCCACTCTGGTTTTGTCTTCAAATCCCCAGGTTTATTTTATTTGTATTCCTTTATAGTTATTTTGAGCACAAGCATCAACAGTTTTCTGCCTGCCATCATATATCTATAATGTGGTTTTGATTACCATTTTATATGTAAACAGATCCTTTCTCTTGTACCTGAGCTGGTTAACCTTTTTGCTGAAGTAGTTGTTTCACCAGAGGAATCTTCTGAAGTGAAGTCTCAAGTTGGCATGGCTTTTTCGCATCTAATATCTCTCTATGGCCAGCAAATGCAACCGTTATTGAGTAACCTCTCGCCTGCACATGCTACTGCCCTAGCTGCATTTGCCCCAAAAAGTTGATGTCCAATTGAAAAGGGTCGATGAATATAGCTTCTCTTCCAAGTTTTTGACATGTTTTTCTAAATTGAATTAGTATATGAAAGGAATGGTTTGATCACCATGATTTGGTTGGGAAGGCTGAAACAGAATGCTATCAATAACCAGGTACGCATGAATCTGCAGAGTACTCTTAGTTGTCAAACTTGAAGCATTTTATCTTTGTCCCCTTATCTATTCTTATTAAAATTTTAGCCACTATCCTGTGTTATAGATTGATGATTACATTGATTACAGAATGTGAAATATTTTGTTATATCAAGTTGAATTTTGTGAAGAGTCCGATTTTAGGGAGTACTTCTTATGACAACTTTTGAAATTACTGCTCTTTCTTCATGCTCCTAGCTGTTTGACTTGTTCAGTTATTTGCATGAATGTGTAATATTTTCCTGCTAATTTCCAGGTTTGGTCTTGCTCCTGGTGCCACCTCTATTTTTCCTGTGTTGGAAACACTGCTTCGCCGCTATCTTATGTTAATAATAGTTTTTGGTTCCTCTCAATATTCGTTGTCTTATTATTATTTCTCTTAGGTCTCCGATGTTTGATTTATTTATTTGTTGTTGGTGGGTGATATATAATATTATGAAGGTTTGTCAGCTACAGGTATGTGCCATATCCTCAACTGGAAATGAGGTGAAAAGTTACTACATTCATGTATAATAAAAGTAGGTTCAGTTTTTTTCTTTTTTCCTTTTTTCCATTTTTGGGTGGCTGCCAAGGATTGTAAACAGACCAATACACGGAGGTTCAGGCTTGGCTTGGTTTTTATTTTACTAGCTGCTGTGATTTGTGATGAGTTCAGTAAGAAATTTTGTTCCGGCTCAGTTTGCAAGTTTATATCATATGTTTAAGAATGATGTGGTTCCAATTCAATGACTCAATAAAGCTGAGTTAAATTATGTCGTTGCAGAATCTTTTATATATAGATTTCTGTTGGTATGTCATTGATACACTAACACTGTTCAGGAGTACGGTGAAAAATGGAGCATATTATTAGACTATGCATGCTTATAGGGGTAAAAGACTATGCATGCTTGTCGGGGTACTGTCTTCTATAATAAATTCGATTTTTATTATTATAGATCAACTGCATTTTGCAGTGAATAGAGTGCTTTATGTTGTAGACGGTCCAAGTTTCTAGCCCAAGTGCCTAAGAATTCGGGCTAAAAGCTCAAACATAAACCAAGAGTACTAGCTTGGTCCAATTCTAAAATTTTGTAGCTAATTCTAGCACATCTCGAGCTTGTATATATATAGAATTCTTTATACTTCTCTAGTATTTATAAATATCTAGATATTTAGTTAAGTTGTGAGAATTTTCAAGAACTTTAGAGCTTGACAAGTCTCTTTATAAATAGGATATGATATTTGGCATTTGAGTATTAAGTTGAGAGCGAGCAACTTAAACACTCTTAAAAGCTTTCTAGTTCTAACTTTTCGAGTAATACATTTTTTTTTTCGGGCTCAATTGTTCTCTTCTCTTTAATCCTTTCGAAAACTTTGGGGCTTAACTAGTTGAGAAGCTCAAAAGCTTACTTAACAACTTTCGGCAAGAGTTATTTAAGTGCCGCATGGGTTTGCTGCGTAAAATACTCATCCTGTGACAAGTGCTATCAGAGTAAAGGTTTTCACCTATGAAAGCTAGTTTGTGAAAAATGATCAACCTTCCTTGCACATCACAAGAGAGAGTTGTTGGTGTGGATATTCCACCAGAACCAACCTGCGGTCTTAAAGAAGGACGCGCTCATAGCAAGTCGAAGGCCCCATCCATTGATGCCTTGGAACCTTGCATGGCCATGCTCGAAATCGCATTGTTCATCGTTCAGGACACCCTTGAAGGATTTGAAGAAATGGTGGATGGTCTCTAGGGAGAGTATGTCGACTTCACTGTGGCAGCCAAAACCTTTATCCAAAATCAAGCCAACGACTTTTGAGGGGAGTTTCGAGCATTCTGCGAAGAGTTGCTGAAACTCTGCAATTTCGTCCAAGAGGAACTGCGAGCTGTCCGTGCTGAAGTAGAGGAAGTTCGCTCAGACTGGGAATGACACAAGTGCACATTCTCTGCAATTTCGACATTCACAAGTATATGTGATGCGCGACACATCGATATGCCAAAGGCCGACATCTATGATAACATGCGCAATACCATTATCGTGAACAATTTTCTCTTCGGGTTAAACCAATACTTTGATACCATGGATGTGTGGGATGAAGTATCGAAAGTGGGCACAACACCCACATATCTTCGAGACGCCGCGCAACTATGGTGGCGTCAGAAGTATGATGAGATGGGTAAAGGCTTTTGGCATACTTCAAGTAAGAACTCTAAAAGTAATTTATCCCAAGTAATGCAGAAAATGAAGTAAGAGTGTGCCTACATCGCTTTAAACAAACGGGTAGTGTCCGCGACTACATTAATGAGTTCACTACCCTCATGCTCGAGATCAGTGACATATCTGATAAAGACTCCTTTTTTTATTTTCAAGACGGCATTAAGGATTAGGCCAAGACAGAATTCAATAAGCGGGGGGTTCTTGCGCGGATGTTGGAGGGTTGCTCTTGAATTGGGCCGCAATAGTATTAAGCGACTTCTTCTCCTGATAGTCGTATACCCAGTGATGGTCATTTCATATGAAACATGGGTTTCGAGACTTTGGTAGCTCATTCTTGTTCTCCAATTTGCCTTACCCGCTTTTGTTGATAAGTGACTTTTTTGCCCCCAGTCCTTGCTGTTGTTACTCTTGTTATTGTGACTCTCTCTCTCACTTTTGCCTTAGTTAGATCTTTTATCTTTGGATTGGGTGTAGTACTCAGTGAGTGATTCCACAATGGCGATGGTGTCGTTAAATGTTTGAATACCCCACCTATCGAGTTCTATCTTGGAAATAAAAGAGGGAGTCTTTGTCGAACATGTTGTTGATTTCGAGCATGAGGGTAGTCAACTTGTTGATGTAGTCGCGAACACCATCCTTTTTTTGGGTCGACATAGGCGCGCTCTCGCTTCATTTTCCACATTGCTTGGGGCAAATTACTTTTAGAATTCTTGCTTGAAATCTGCCTAAGTATCGATGGTGCAAATACCTTTACCCATCTCGCCATGCTTCTGACGCCACTATAGTTGTGCGGTGCCTCAAAGGTAAGTGAGTGTTATGCTCAAATTCGATGCTTCGTCTCACGCATCTATGGCATCAAAGTATTGGTCTAACCCAAAAAGAAAGTTGTCCACGACGGTGATATTATGCATCATCATAAATGTCGGGTTTTGGCACATCGATGCGTAGCATATCACTCGTACTTGCGGATGCCGGGCTTGCAGAAAGTGTGTGCTCGTGTCATGCCCAATATGAGCAAACTTCCTCTACTTTCGCATGGATAGCTCGCAGTTCCTCTTGATTGAAATTGCGGAATTTCGGCAACTCTTCGTGGAATGCTCGAAATTCCTCTCAAATGGTGTTGGCTTAGTCTTGGATGAGGTCCTTGGTTGCCACAATGAAGTTAGCATACTCCCCTTCGTAACCATCCACCCTTTCTTCCAATCCTCCAATGGTGTGTCCTGAGCGGCGGACAATACAATTTCGAATGTGGTCATACGAAGCTCTAAAGCATCAATGGATGGGGCTTTGGACTTGTCATGAGCGCATTATTTCTCGTGACTACGAGTTGGTTTCGGTGGAACATCCACACCAATAATGTCCTCTTGTGATGTGGTTGGTGGGTTGGCCTTTGCTCATGAACTAACTTGCGTAGGTGAAAATTTTTGCACTGATACCACTTGTCACGGGATGAGTTTTTTGCGTAATGAACTTGTGCAATATTTAGACAACTCTTGTCGAAAGTTGCTAAATAAGTCTTTGAGCTTCTCGACTAGTTAAGCCTGGAGGCTTTCGAAAGAGTTAGAGAGCAGTTGAGCCAAAAGAGGAAAATTATATTACTTGCAAAGTGTTTACAAGAGAATTTACAAAGGTGCTTTAGTTGCTTGCTTTTAACTTGATGCTCAAATGTCAAATGACATGTCCTATTTATAAGGAGGCTTGCCAAGCTCTAGAGTTTTAAAGAATTCTATTAACTTGCCTAAATATTTAGATATTTATAAGTGTTAGAGATGTGTAGAGAATTCTAGATATGTACAAGTTTGAATTGTGTTAGAGTTTGTTAAAAAATTCTAGAATCGAGTCAAGGGAGACTATTGGTCTATGTTTGAGCTCTTAGCCCGAATTATTGGCCACTTGGGGGATCCACAACAATATGGACTTTTTTATTTTGTCCATAAATTGTTAATAAATTTCGAATATAAGGGTTGGAATTTTACTTTAGAAATTTACTTCAATTTCTTATTTTTCAAATCAACAATACCTGTTTGTTTTTCACAATATTGGTTTAAGGGTTTGTGATTTTTTTTTCTAATAAGGGGTGAGGGTTTCTAGGTAGTAACCAATTGAATTTAATTTTTGTAAATTTGTGATTTCTTAAGGAGGGTTTTTGGATGCATACACTAGTTAATTGTAAGGAAATGTACCATATTAACCTTTTAATTACTTAAACAAACTAAATCCATTAAAAAATTGGGGTCGAAATTTTTTTCCGAAACATTAAGAAATTTTGTATTTATTTTTCTAAACGTTTGAGGTGTATCAATTATTATCCTCTATATTTAATTGATAACATAAGAAATTATTAATTCTTATCAATAAATAGTAATAATAATAATTAAATTATTATTTATTATTAATAATTGAAATATTTAATTCATGATATGATAGTCATTAATTCATTATTATACATAAAATACAAATTTAAATAATTAAATAGTACTTGCTAATATAACGTAAGCAAGCTAAAGTTTTTTAATAATTCGATCTGGTAATAACAAAAAATATCAATGAGCTAAAGATATAAATGACATATCACACAAATTATATCAATGTTCTTGACATGTCATCTTCGTTGTTGAGGTTAGAAGCAGTATGCTAAACAAATTTTACTCTTTTAAGTTAAGGTCTTACGACATGTTATATAAGTACCATGAATTGTACACGATGTCATCCACATGATAACGTTATCAATGACATGTCATAGCAGATGCGTTCTGAATGAATGACTCGGACTTTTCATACATGATCAATTAACTTTAGGACTGTTATCCCTGTGGCGAAGTCATAAAGCACGTCATACACTATAAGCTAAAGTCTTTTTTTTGCCCTTTCTTTTTTCTCATCCAACCAAATACAAAGAGATTAAAAACTAGCAAACTACTTATTAAGATTGGCTTACTAATTTAATAACTTAATCATTGAAAAATTTTCCTAATTTGAAAAAAATAAACAGATTTAAGAACTTAATTAATGGAATTAAGTCAATTATGTTATTACGCATAACAAAAATGACTCCTAACTATTATAAAATAGTTTTAAATATGTAGTATTAATAAATTACTATTAATATACTTATTCTTTTAACTCCGTTTGATTAGTCAACTCCTATAAAAAAATACAAGATAATACTATAAACTTAGAATGTTAAGCCAATTTGGTAATGTTGTAATTTTTAAAATAATTGTTGTTGATTCTGTTATAGACATAATCAACTCTAAAAAGAATTAATTAAACATTTGATTAAACTTATTTTAAAAGTATTGTGAACTTTAAAAGTAGGCATATGTATTTGATAAATCTTATAATTGAACTACTATTATAATGTAAATGAGTAAATTAGATATAATATTTATTAAAATTTATTCAAAATTTATATAAAATAATTTTTGTTGTGTACATAAAATAATTGATAACTAAAATAAATATTTTATTTTATTAATTTTATTTTTATTTAGTTATCTCAGTATAGTTGATAATAATAATAATTTCTTTAAAAGTAATGACTTTATATTCCAATTAATAAGGTTAATTTTAAATTTTTATTATATATATATAATTTTATGTAGATATATTTTTTTATGTAGTACATTGTCTTAAATAGACCTAAAGAAAAATATAAAATACACACAACTCATAATACTTTTTACTTCTCACTTTTTTTAACCCCCACACAATAAAAACTCACATCGCACTCAAAATCACTCACAAACAGCTATTGTACAGAGATTTTTGTTTGTAGTTGGGTGCATTATTCATCTAATGAATAAGGTATTTGAAACTTTTTTTTTTAAATTTTGTGTTATCTATTCAATTTGTTGACATTATATTATTTTTAGGGTTTTGTTTGGTTTTTGATAAACACTAAAGCAACTCATATTTTCATTCCATTTGTATCATATGACTGTTATTTGATGGATTTTATAACTACATTCGTTAAAATATGAAGTTGCTGTCAGTTTTTTTTTCTGCACTCGACATACACGACAGCAGTCGTGTATGTATGTATTTACACAACTGTAGTCATGAAAATGTACAAAAAATTTCAATTATTATAACGCCTTATCATTTTATTAGTTCAAAAAATATATTTTTTTCACTATATATATCCTTTTACTATTATATGGATTGTAGTCGTGTGTGTTAATAAATTATACGACTACTAGCGTGTACGTATAAACATACATACTATAATTGTGTATATATGTAGAATGTTTCAATTATTATGAAATCCCAAATTTTTTTTTTAAGAAGAAATATGTCCTATGATTATTTACTGAGTCGTGTATTTTTGTAATTTACATGACTTCTATTATGTACGTATGAATTTACATGACAACAATCATGCAAGTTTGAAAGATATCGTAGTTGTTATGACACCTAACACTCTGTTAGTACAAAGATTACGGTTTTTTTTATTAAATATATCATCTGACTGCTTACAAAACTACAGTTGTGTATTTTAGCAAGCTACACAACTATTGTCATGTAACTTTTTTTTTTTTACCACGAGGTATCCTGGGAAGGGTCCCAACTGTGGGAGACACCTTTAAGCCCGTACCACAACCCAGATTAGAAGTTCCCGCTCGAACCGAGAGACACAAGTTCTCCCAACAAAGGCGACTTCCCTGCGACTCAAACTGTGGAGCAAACTCAATCAAGCCACTTAAAGGGCCTCTATTGCCAGTGGAGCCAACACTTTGTTAGTTGCAAACTTTCATATTTAGTGATAAATTTCTACCTTTTTGTTTCGCAGATGAATAAACGTGTTTGTGTAACTTTCTAAGAATAAGTATTGAAGGGAGGCGACTAGAAGCTTATAAAATATGGACTGAGTGTTTGGATTGAAGATGCAAAAAATTTATAACAAATGTTAAACAACTTTTATTATATTACGACTTATTTACGATTTCAATAAGTATTGGATTTATGTTATTTGATAGGCAACCAGACTATAGTTAGTTTCATTTTTTTGAAGTTTGATATGTTAAAGTCTATATTAATTGTGTCATCAATATAATGAATGTTTTAGGAGAGTTTTTATTCTGTACACATACTCGAGTACAATCGTGTATTTTGTCTATTACATAACTGATCATGTTTATTTTTAAATACCCGACTGCGGTCGGGTATCTGTACAAATACCCGACCACAGTCGTGTATTTTCTTACAGCGTATTCCCTATACATATATGAATCCTGTTATATCACATAGATTGTACAAACTATCTTATCTATTATTAATATAATTAACAAAAAAATAAAATATATTAATGATGTCAAGTTATTTTTAATTACATTAAATATCAACAACATCCTCATCATAACTATTACATCTCATAGTCTAAAAAATGACACTACAAAGTTTTTTTTTATGATCTATGCCCGAATAACTTGACAGTCAAGACTTTTCGAAATTATGTAACATGATCTTGTTGGCAATATGAATTGACATCAAGTTCATGGGCTAGGACCTCCACTTACTGCAATAAAAATGCTCCATAATCACCACCAAAAAAATTCATATAAATCGATTATTAAAAATCATCATTCTTATTATTATGTTCAAAATACATTATATATATAATACATACCCTGATTTTTGTTGCAGGATCTCACGCACTCAGACGATGGGCCAAAGAATTTTCTATATAACCTCACTATAGTCTGGATGTGTTTCGTGATATGCTATCTCCTGAAGTACTAGAGGTATCATGTCTGCAACAGGCAACAGTTGTCTCACCAAAACTAAATCCTTTGTTAAGTCTATCATGGAGTCATAAATAGAAATCTTATCCCCAAGTATATCGACCACACCGAGAACCCAATGATCATTCATGAATATTGGCAAATACACTTACGAAATACAGACAATATTCTTAACAAGTAACGGTAAATATATCTATAAAATGCGGTAATGGTTTTTATCTACTTGCAGTGCATATGATATAAAAAACCTAAGCATACAATGTGAAACTTACAGTGGAAACATTTTTCCAAGGAGTGGCACAATCTAATTTTGCACCATTAGCATAATCAATGCAGTAACAATCATTTTCCCACACCCTATCTGGGTCTCCCAGATACACCTTATGTATGTCCCTTAAATTATTATAGAAAATTTAACAATAATATATTAACTATTATTATTCTAAGAAGTTAAAAAGTAGGCTACAGAAAAATGACTATACAAAAAAATTACTGTCCATAATGGCACTAGCTTGTCCATTCCGAGTCGGAGCCTTGGACATTTTTTTCTTTAAGTAGTAGCAGACGACCTTAGGGTTTTATTTCTTATCATGTTTATTTTTTATCGGATTTGGACTTCTTTTTTGCATAAAAGCACGATTTGTGAGTCATGTGTGCCTTGTGCTTTTGCAGCGGTCGTGGCAACAGAAAGTCCGGAGAAGAGAGTAAGGCGTTGGGTTTAGGGGATGGTGAAGAATAAGAGGAGAGCAAAGCGCCAATGGCGCGCGAAGTGCATGCAGAATGGGCACAAAGAAAAATCGGTGTGGAGGAGAAGTAGCCGACCTCATTCCCTTCACTTCCTGGGCCAAAGCAGTGCAGTTTTTCCTGGCCAAATCAAGGATTGCTAGTTAAAAATGTTCTTCGGGCAGAGAGAGAGAGAGCTTTGTATCTTTAAAAAAGAGACAATAATCAATCAGAAGAAGAATGAACGCAATAGTCTATGGTGCGTGGGATGGGCGCTCCTCTATTTTTATAACTAGGTTTTGGTCTTTGAACTCAAAATAGAAGAAACTGAGGGTGCTATATCGTGAATGCTTTTGGGAAATAAGATTTTTAATTAGGATAATTTAGTACTTGCACAAAATAAAAGGTATACATGCGGAAATTTGAAATACGGGGTGTATCTGGATAAATAAGCTATTTTAAGAGCATAGCCGGGACAAATCCCTGACAGACGACTCACTTTCACTCAATCTCACTCTCAGACGCATTCACTCCCATTTCTCGGCGAACGGAAACAATAAAAACATTTCAACAAATTAATTTTCAGTTTCTGCTGACCCCCAACCATAAACAACCAATCAACCCACTCTTCTCTTAAAAACAAAACGAAAAAAAAAACCCTAAACCCCATGAATTATCCAATACCCTAATTCTGAAGAAGCGTAAACCCTAAAATAAACGACTTATCAGAATGATTCATGGTTATGATGATGATGATGATGCAGCAGCAGAACTCCTCTGCACAGCCACAGCCACAGCCACAGTCACAATCCACGGCCTCCGCCACTGCCGCCGCTGCTAACAATTCCAGCCTTAGATCCCCCACCACCACCGCTGCCGCCGCCACCCATGCACCCCGTCAAGCGATACCAATTGCCGCTGCTGCAGACCATGCCATCGGCCCGGTGGTGGTCCCTATCTCGGTTGAGCCTCCGGTAACGACGACGATGCTGCCTAGGGTGCGCTTATCCGACGTGGCGCCCTACGATGGCGCCCCTGCTGGGCCCTATCTGAAGGCTGTGGAGGTGCTGTCGGGGTCGCTTATGAGGCATAATGCAGCGGTTATTGAGTTGGGAAGCGAGGATGCTGCCATTATGCGCTGCGGGCTTGAAGCTGCCCGCTTGTACTTTAGGACTAAATCTCAGACTGTTGGTAAGGGAAGCCGCGGGGTTTATATGTATCGAGCTGGAAGGTAATTCTATAGATATATGCATATTTATTAATCAGGAAGTTGTTTGATATTGCATTTTCATGAATATGTGTTCTACTTATCAATTAATAAGAGTAGAAAGTAGAAGGAAGTTAATAGTGAAGGGGATGGTGTGAGTGGAAAAGGTAGTACTAGTCAGTTTCTACCCTGGGTATCCCTAGGAATATATTGGATTTTCTCGTTATTTAACATGTACTTGCCTTAAGCTTAATTTTGGTCTCTTTTCTTTTCTGGGCAAAATTTAATGTTGTACAAGGTTGTGTTGTGATAGGGCTCTGGAAGATTGGGACTCCTCTCCCCCTTGCATGGCTGATATTTTTAGGTGCATGGGGAAGGCAGCTCGTGCAGCGTTGTTTGCGATAGCAAGACATCTTCGTTTGCGAAGCGAGTATGGTTATGAAGGATTTTCATTTTGAATTCACATTGCTCATTTGCCTGAGCTTTTTTTTTTTCCTTCTTTTTCTCTAACAAATATATCTGATTTCTACTTATAATTCATGTAATGCAGTGTTTTTAATCATTTACTTGATGATACACCGTTGCCTGCTAATGAAGTGTCCTCATCGGTGCTTGTTGCAACTTACTCTCCTGCATCCTTGCAGAATGGAAAAGGGGCTATTGGGGCTATTGGGGGAGGGAAGCCAGCTATGAATGGTGAAGTTGAGAAAGGATTATTAACATTGATTTCTTCAGACAGTCCTGGTCTGCAGGTTTCTAGAATTTGAAGATAATCTAATGTTAATAAGTGTCATTATCTCCGTTGTCAAGATCATTATAGCTAATATCATGTGCTTCACTGGTTTCATAAATTCTTTCTATCAAAAATCTGAATTTAACCTTTTTGCAAATACTTGATCATGATTATGCATTTTGGTTATTCTGATTGTGCAACTGTTTACATCTGAAAGCTTTTTCTTCCATAGGTATGTGACCCCAATGGTCGCTGGTACCTGGCAGATGGTGGGTCAGCTCCTGGGGATCTCTTACTGATTACAGGCAAGGCACTTAGCCATGCTACTGCTGGCCTTCGTCCTGCTGCATTGTACAGGGCTGCTTCTGATTTTGTGTCATGCAGTAATGGTGGGGGGAGGTACAGTCAATATCTTCTAAATTAGCTTTCTTGATGGATGTTGCTTGAAGGTAGATGTTGTGGTTGAACTTCAACTTTACATTAAATTATCCCATAGAGTGTTGCGATTGCAGGACGTCACTGGCATTCAGGCTCATGCCACAGGGCAACGCAATATTAGACTGTTCACCAATTGCAGCGGCTGGTCATGTCATTCCCCAGAGCTATGTACCAATATCTGTTAGCCAGTTTATGGATGACCTTTCTGCTGAGGAAGATGGATTGTGTAATCGTTCTGATAATACTTACGTAAGTTATTTTAGCATTTTCCACCAAGTAAACAATGGCAAGTTAAATAAAATTGAAGATCCCTAGTACCTTATTTATGAAAATATTATTTGATCGCTCGCTTCCATTGAGGTGTTAAATTTTCTGGTGATTTGGAGAAACCGACTTCATTCAAGACATTGATTTCATTTCTTTTGATAAACGAGCACATATGAACTTTGCTACTTATTGCCTACATGTTTAATTGCTAATTTGTTATCCTCATTCTCCACATTAAAGATTGTTGTTTTGAAACTTTATTTCTAACTTTGATTTTTAGTAACTAACTTTCATTTGATACATATTTTAACTGCTATCTGAATTTGATTGGATTATATTTGTTTGGTCACAGTTAGTACAAAACAATTTGAACAAGGAACCGTCATTAAGAAGCGTTCTCTCAGATCCCTTATCGTGAGTTTATTCTGTCCTCTCTGCTATTTCCCCCTTTCATTCCTAAGCTTTAAGTCTGGCACAGTTACAGTTTTAATCATTGTATGTATACGTGCATGTATCAAGCATAAACAAGAAGGAATAAAGAGTTTTGACCTGAACAGTGAATGTGCCTCACAATTAAGAACCAAAATATCATCTCAAATATTATCAAGTCAACTCTGTAATTTGAAGATTAAAGATATTTATATTGAGAAAAACTATCATTCTGACAGTGTTGGTGCTTCTCAAACTCATTGAAATTGGGAAGTTTTACTACCTGTGTTAAAATCAACTAAACATTTGATATGTCACTGTTGTTCCCACTCGTGCATCACTACCTCATCGTAGACAAACAAGTCCTGATGAACTTGCCACTGTCCATTCCAGCAAAACATCAACTATCCACGTTTGATTACTAATACTTTTTTAAAGTATTAAACTTAAACCAATAACTGAACAAGCTAATTCTTCCTGGTTCCTAGTTTTCGTTGTTGTTGAGACCGTAGATTTGTGTCTTGGCTTCCAAAGAGAATACTTCTTCTTTAACTAAGTGATGGATATGGGCATGATTCTTGATAACACGAATCAAGATCATCATCATATTGCATTTTCTCACTTCATTTTAACTCCCTAGAATCTGGAGCAAGCCCATAATTAGAGCATCTCCGAAAGACTCTCCAAATAAAATTCTACTTCTTATTTGAAGAGTCATATCAATATTAAACACTCCAAAAGACACGTTAATTTAGATTCTTCAAATAAGATTTGTTTCTCACCCTTCAATATTGTTGAGCGAGTTTCTCCCTCTTTTATTAATATTTCATTATTATTTATTGAAAAGATAAGACTGCAATAATTATTATTTATGTTTCCTTTCAAAAACATAACAATAATTTAATTTGATAGTGGGAAAGAGTGAATTAAAATAATATTAACTTATTCTTATTTGAGGAGTCTTTTGGAGGGGATTATATTTTTCTATACACTTATTTGCCACATTAGGAAACAAATTGAAATTTGAAGAGTAAAATTTAAAGAGACTTTTGGAGATGCTCTTATATATTAAGATGATACAAAAATTGGGAAGCTCAATATATTTAAATATTCTGTTTGTGATTGTTTACGATCAATTTCTGTTACATTTTTCTTGTGCATTCTCACCATTTATTAGCTATTACCTCTTTTGTCCTTTTTGTCTTTATATATATATATATATATATATATATGCATCAAATCTGTTCTTTTGATTTGTAAATGGGTCTGACTTCATTTCTTGAGAATAGTAGGCTGATACTATAATGATTTATATGGAGTTCTAATTGCACCTCTTTTCTCGAATTTGTTGACATTTAGTGGTGCATTCCTCGATGATGCAATGGTTGTTTCGTGTGGACATTCTTTTGGTGGTCTCATGCTGAGAAAAGTTATTGATACCGTAAGTAGGACAATCTCTTTTTACTGATTAAAACTGTGTTTAATTGATTGCTAAGAAGATGCCTTCTGCATAGGTGAAATGACAGCTTGAGACCTAGGATAAAGTGTTGTTTTAGGCTTTTGGCTTATGCCAAATAAAGTGGCCTTATGTGTTCCATTGAAAATGCTTTTATCCTGTATCTGATGGGGTTCTGACAAATGGTAAAATGCTTATTTTCACAAACAGTCTTAGAACCGAACTTGCCAGTTGACTAATAGAGATTGGAATTGTTCAAGATACCGTTGATGTTATAGGAGTATAAGTATGCGAAAAGGTTTTAAATTGTTGTGAAGGATGATGCTGTTAACTTCTAACCTTACCTGAATTTCTACTTATCTTATTTCTTTATGCTTCCCATCACCTTTAGGCTAACTTGAAGGTTTGAAATCAAATCTCCCTGGATTTGGGAACAACAATGTGTTTGATTTGAGATTTAGGTGGCAGAACCAGCAAAGTTATGTTTATGTGAAACATTTGAATATGCTGACTTGTCTTGTGAGGGTGAAAGCTTGTCTTAGATTAGGTCTTACTATATTTACTAATAGATGTAGAGATTGTAGTCTTCAAATGTTTTACAGTTTCTGGTAGGTAGATGGAAGCTTGTGGGTTTAAGCTGTTAATTTTTTTAATTTGATGTGTTCTGATGAAAGACTGCACTCTTGACATCTTCTATGATTTATTATAATGCCCTCTAGAAGGGACAAGACAAGACTTATAACCCCACTTATTGTTTTCATTACAGTCAAGATGTACCATCTGCAGCGCAGAAATTGAGACTGGGTCTTTGGTCCCTAATCTTGGTACATTTCATTTGCTTAATTAATTTTACCGGCTTTTGATACCGCATCCTTTAGGTTGATTTACTTATACATCCAATTCTTATGATTTCTTTCCACAGCTCTTAGAGCTGCTGCTGTAGCTATCAAGCAAGAGGATGATCGAAGGCTATTCCATAATGCAGCTCTACGTAAGCGTCGGAAAGAAATGGGTGACCAAATGGATCCAATGAGAAGATCCAGTAGGGTATATTTTGACATCCTCGATATCTATGACTTGATATTTTAGAGATTTTGGGTTGTGCATATGGTCTCATGAACATATTTAGTATATAAACAATTAGTATTTTTTTTAAATTAAACAAATAGTTATTTGTAATACAAGTGAAGAGATGGACAGATGTAGCTTGTTAAGGTGAAATATTGAGAAAATTTTGGAAACAGGGTGAAATACGGAGAAAAATATTCCTGATTTTTTTTGCGACATACTGGTTGACTTCTGCTTGGTTTTATCTTTGTAATAGTCGAACGAGTCAATAATAACACTTGATGTGACTGGATGTTAGATGTAGTTATTATAAGCCGCATTGTTCAGAATGTATGAAGTGATTTATATTGTTTCTTACTTGTATCTAGGAAAATGGAGATGCTACTACAACAGATGATGGATTGAATAGGGGGGTACAGTATCCATTTTCTGTTAATGAGAAGGTGCTGATCAAGGTGAGTAGTTTGCTTTTTTTGACTTTAAAATCTACGAACTCTTCTAGTTGGTTATCTGTATTTGTAAGAGCATACTGAATTGTATAGGGAAATAGGAGGACACCAGAGAAGTTTGTTGGGAAGGAAGCTGTCATCACATCCCAATGTCTCAATGGTTGGTAAGTGGAGCAAACCTAATGCTTTTACTAGCATTCTCTGTTATTTATTCTTCAAGTAAAGATGCGGTGTCTTCTGGCTCACTTTAATGGCAATTCTATGGTAATGACAAAAATTTTCTTCATTTGGGTCAGGGACACTTACCTGAATGTGCAATTCGAATAGGTTTTAGTTTATTGTGAGCTGTGGCTATAGGAGTAAGTATTTTCTTTTTCTGTTGTAGGTATTTGCTTAAAATTATTGGAAGTGGTGAGAATGTTCGCCTGCAATATCGTTCTCTCCGAAAAATTTTGAACTCTCAGACGATTGAAGACAGTTGTCCCTCACATCAAGTTCAGAACAGTAGCTCTTGAATTTTTAAATTTAGTAAGAGTGATATCAAACCCACCCTCACATCGTCATAGGACATAATTAGTGATATTACCTCGTCACACTTAGAGAAACGTGATGATGGTTTCTTGTAACTTATATTGTATTTGAATGTTATTTATTTAGTCAGATAAATCAGGTAGATTATTTGTGAGCCCCCGGCCTCCTATCCGAAGCTTGTAAAGAGAAATGTTTGAATGTAACATGAGGTTTATCATAAAAGCCTTAGTTATCAATCATGTATAATTTTGTTTCTTTTGTTGGTTCGAACAAAGCTTCAATGTTATCTACTTGTCTTCCTATAGGGCAAGCTTAAATTTAACAAGGTGTATGGAATAATGGTGCTGTGGATGCCCATTTAATTTTTTTGATTTATTAAAATGTTACAATTCTTAGTCTATTTTGAGAAATTTTATTTTACCACTAGGGAGAATAACACTTTTGACCCTCTTTAAAAATTATTTTTGACAGCGAAGGTCCTTGATAAATTTTTAATATTCCAATTGATTTTTAGTGCTAAAATAAATAAATGAAAATTATTGAACGTTAAATGTGATATTTTAAGAAATAAATGAACTAATAACAATTTGTGGAGAGTTAAGGAAATCATGTGTAAGTGAAATTGTCTTATTTATCATTCAATAATATGCTTTTTTTTTCTTTTATTGTTATCGTACACTACGGTCTTAAAATTACGGGATTTGAATTTGATAGACTTCTGTGTTTCAAGCAGAAAATAATCAAGCTGTGGATAATAAACTCTTTTTACCAAGGAAACTTGGAATGTTGATAGTAATTTGGTGTGATTTTGTACAATTTTTTTATTTTAATTTTTTCTTTCTCAATATTCAAATTTAGGTGGTTAATTAAAAAAAACTACTTAAAAATTATTTAACCAAACTATTAAGGATGGAATTTTTTTACGTATACTCCAAATTATGTGATTCTTATCGCGAGGAGGGTAAAATAAGAATTGAAAATGTGTAAAAGTTATTGTTTACCAACAACGGTTATTGTTGGAAATACATTGTATCAGAGTGGTTTTCTAATCAGAAATCTCTTACTTTATTAAAGTCATTGATTAATTAAAAGACAAAAAAATTTAGATTTCAATACACTACAAGATAAAAAATACATTACAAGATAAAATATAATACCTTAGAAAATATGTTTATTTTATTTTTTAACTTATCCCTAACTTTATTAAAGTCAGAAATCCTTAATTGAAAAACTACTTCATTGTACTATAACTAAACAACATAATAATCAAATTTCAAATCGTTGATCTAAAATAATCTACGTTCGCACTAGATAAATACTCAAAATTTTGATACTTAAACTACACGACATCAGCAATCACGGGATCAAAACTGGCTCTTGGCATTATTACTAGTCAAGATAGAAAAATAATTGAAATTATTCCCAAAGTCCTCCCAACTTGTTGAAAGCCCCCTGTTTTAGAATCCATTGGCTATTGCTTGTACTTTTCAGGACTTTTCCTGACTAATTCTTGGCTTTATCCCACGACATTTTTCAGAAGGCTCCATTCTCTGTCCACACGCATCAAAATTTCCGATCTAAATTATTGCTGTATGCTATAAATTAATTCTTGCGTGTTTAATGCCAAAACAAAATCTTTGATTGGGCACCGGCAAAGGTGGATTCCTTACTATTTATTTGTTTTATTTTTTAAATTGACTCACACGTGAAAATATGAATAATCCAATTCCGGATATCAACTAACTCACTACAAAGAATAAATTATGATATAGTAAATTGATTTGGGAAGTTTTTAATTGCACAAGTTTCTAGGTTAAAATGTTGCATGAGGTCGTGCCCTGTATTAACAAGCTAGTGTACAAAACCGAAGCAAAATTAGGGTATGTTTGGATTTAGCTGCTGCGGAATGGAAGTAGTAAATTTAAATATATGAAGAGATAATAAATATTAATTGATAAGTAAAAGTTTATGTTAAATTTTTCGTTTTCAAAATTTGTTAGAGATTTCAATATTTAAGTCTTATTTATATGATAATTTATCTATAAATGCCACATCATATAAAATTTGAGTAACTAATCTCATCTACCGCTGCCACATCGATTTAAAAAGATTAAGATGTTCTCATGATCTAATTTCCGGTAGAGTAAAAATATAATGGCGGGATTGGTACCTAATAAATATAAAAATAAAATGAAAAACTTAAATCATATTTATATATTATATATCAACATATACATATGTCATTGAATTTTTAAAAACTCAAGAGAACTCGAATTGGAAGAGAATCTTAATCTCCTAGCCATAATAAGTCCATTTATACATAAGATCAATCAAATTTTTAAATGTGGTTGGCTCATATTTCTTCTGCATGAGAATATTCCAGATTATAATAAAAATTTCATCTGTTTATCATTAAAATACACAAACATAATACAATACATTATCATTTTACAAATACATTTGTATATTTTCCATGAGAGGGCAAGAGTCTCAATGATATTAACATAATCTTGGCATATTTCTATTATGCCTAACCAATTTGTGCATGTGACCCTTCATCTCCCTACAAACTTCCTCCAACTCCATGACCCTCCGTTGCATCGTCTGTAGATTAAATCTCATATTTTCATTTTCTTCTGAGAATCTCTCTGCATCATCAATGACGCCGGTGCCGGCGCCGGCGCCGTCGTATAAGACAACTTGAGAATTCTTTTTGCTTGGATCAATCTTTCTTTTGGGATCACTTTGATGATACGGAAACTCATGATCTTTTGTTGGTAATTTGGAATGCTGGGACATAAGTGCTTGAATGGCTACATTTGGGGGAATTTTTGGATTCTTTGCAAGATCTTTACTTGCTTCAAGTGTGAGCTTCTTGTAGTTTAGGCATCTGCATAATTCTGATCGCTCCTTAAAGGAAAGAGTTGGATGAGACTGCAATAACCATAAACTATGTTATAGGAGAAAGATGTATAATAAGATTTTGTGATTCTGTAGAGACGTTAGCATGTTTTAAAATACAAAATTTAATGTCAAACCTTGGCCGTATTGTCTAACTGCAATGCAATGTTTAAATAGAGGTAGGTAATATATTTTAATCTCGAATTTGTGTTTAAAAATGTTCATATATATTAAAAATATACAAGTAATCTAATAGACAATGTGGCTCATATTATGATGAATAATATTGTTATATGACGTTGTCTAATTAATTTACATATTTAATAAATATTAAAAATTTCATTTATACAACGGCTCATCGAATCTTTTATGACCATGAAAACAAGTTAAATTATGTGGAAAGCATGTTAATTTCTTCACAAAAAGGGGGAAAAAAAAAAGATAAAAAGCAGATGAGAAAGTCTTAACTTCTAGTTTCAATAAAAGCGTCTGTAAATGTTGTCCTATCTACAAGTATTTTTTTCTCTCTTTTCCAAAAACTCCAATTACTTGATCTTTATAGATAAAGAGGAACAGCAAAAGCAAGAAAATTAATAAAGTTGATGATAAATTTATTCACCTCAAGATATATATCAACAGCTCTGTAGACACCATCAAAGCACTCTCTAGCAGAATCTGGTAAGCTCTCTGCAACTCCAAGAAACTTTGGGACCGTAAGCTTCTGGTCAGGTGATATTTCACCCAAGTACTTGTCAATCAATCTTTCAAACTTTTTCAATTTTTGTGAACCGACCAAGTCATTATTGCTACTATTACTATTAACAAATATCCTAATCAATCTTATAACAAGATTTACATCATAAACACCTCTATCATGGCCATTGCCGTAGCCTTGGCCTGATACCAACAAGTCATCTAATGTTGCTTTGTCAAGCATCCCACCAATCATGTTCTCCAAACCAGCTCTGCAATCTTTGCTTATACCAAAATTAGACACAATTCTCAGTACCCAAAACAATTTCCTGCATGAAAATGAACAGTTTCCAACCAAAATGACCCCATGAACAGCTGTGTCAGCAAGACCACTGTAGCTGCCATTGCCACCATAGCCCCCGCCTTTGCTCTGAGCTTGAACACAACCTTTTAGATAATGAAGAAGGAATCTTGTTAGGATTAAGCTGTTATTTTCAGCCCCGTAAGCCCCCAACCCCTTGATGATTTTCTCTATAATGACTGGCGATAGAATTGTCAAATCATCAAACCACCACGCTTTGCTTGGTGATGGTGATGATGAACATGATGGCTTGATTATTGATTCTGGGGTGGTTTTGGTTGAAGTACAGGAGAATCTACACCCATATGAAGTCTCAGGAGATGACGAAGAGGAAGGAGTTGATGGTGAGGCAATAATGAGGCTTAAATCTGAATGCTGAGCAATCTTTGCTAACAATGCACAAATAAATTTCTCTACAAGACCACATGAATATGCATATTTAAAGATTGATTCACAACTCTTGAGGCTAGCAATTATGTCACTCCATGACCAATAAAACATTCCTTCAAGAAACGACTGTGTCTGCTGCAAGAGATTGTTTGTTGATGATACCGTATCAGTCATACCAAGAAAGATTGAGCAACAATGGAGGAGCGACACATTAGACACTGTGATTTTGATTCTTCCATTGTTGTAACAGAATCTTGAAACCAGCTCAAACCCAGTTGGGCCACCAGGGAATCCTTTGATTTCAATGACTCTTCTGCTTTCTTGTTTGATGATCTTCTTCAGCCTTTCCGAATATTTTGTGATAGTTTGCTGCAAGAAAGAAAAAAGAAAAGTAAATGAATAGGGAAGTGGGTCAAACTATGGCTTTTCTTTCCTTTCAGGAACCTTTTGATTACCTCATTGAGAAAGAATGTTTGGCGACCATTGACATGGATTTGGATATCACAGAGCTGAGACATTGCTGCTTAATTTGCATAGAATGAAACCAAGGAATCTGTTTTTTTCTCTCGCTTTCTTTTTGAGAAACGAACACTCAATGGCGTATGATGTGCTGGCGCGAGGCAAGAACCAACTACAAGAACATGCTTATAAATAGGACAAAGAATGAAACAATCGCACAAAATAAATAATTTATGACACATATGCATACAAGTACAACAAACCAGTATTCTATTCACTGCTAGGTCATACTGTTACTAGTTAATTATATGCCATGGGTGAAGTTGAATTTGTAACTTCAAGTGAGCATCTTGTGGCCTCCTAGTTCGTCTGTATCTATCGTATGAGTATAATTTTTCCTAAATTTAGAAATAGACCCCTCTTTTGGAGTAGAATTTTAATATGTGTCATCGCCTCATACCACTTATTATATTGTCCGATTTGGTCTCAGCCCTTTTGATATTACTATATATTAAACAATTTTATGTATATAATTCGGTACTTTTTTTTTAAACCAGGTCACGTGAGATTATTTCATTTTAAATAATATTTAAAAAAATATATAATATTACTAAATACTTGGGTTGAATTCTTTAAATAATCAACTGTGACATTGGAAGCTTTGCGGGGTTACCATATATGTTAGTATGTACGTGGAATTTAATAGTATCACAGGTCCATCTTATTTCTTATGGGTTATTGGGTTTTTATCATTGCAATTTCTCCGAATCAAACAAGTTGAAAGGGAACATTTGCGTATAAAAATTGCATGTTGATACAAAGAATGCAAAAAGATAAAAAGTGCAGAATTTGTCAGTTACAGGCGACATGGTCTGGCAAGTCAAGCACAAGAAACTTTGGTTTCATTCATTATTAATTCGTTCCCTTGTCAATTTGCAATCTAACAGTACCCTCTCAATTATATTTCTTCACGGATTCGTTTTGCTTTCTCAGGATAATCTTATTATTTGTGTCATCACCATCAAATATTTATGGGTTCAAATAAAAATGGAAATTAAGACAAATTATATATATATATATATATATATATTTATATATTTTGAATGAGAACTATTGCTCATAATGACATATACTGAGATTCGTTTATATCAATTATGATATGATACCGCTTAAATTTTTAACTCTCTCAAATATTCAAGAGACGTCAACTCCTATCATGAGAGAAAAATTACCTTCACTCAAGCTCTAGGACTCCAAAGGAAGAAATTTAAATTAAACCCCTATAATACATTGGCGGAAGTTTAAACCACTTTCCTTACATTTATAAAAAAGTGACTCTGGTCACTCCTATATTATTGTGTCACACATTAATATAGGAAAAAAAATCTTCTGTTAAATAGTAATTATTAACTTTTCCTAAAGACAAATTTGATGCAGACAACATAGGGATATGTTTTTTATATATGAATGAATCTCACAATGTTGTTTATTTTATGCTGTGGCATTTGTCGGTTTGTATGTTAATATATGTGAAGGTTGATCAATTGAGTCCCGTGATTAAGCATAATATATAAGATTTTTAATTCTAATGTACTGTTTTTTATTCGATAATTTATTCACAACAATCCATAATGCATTATTTTTGTCCTTCCAAGAAAGGGTCGAAGATTTACAACTTTTTTTTTTGTTTTAATCATAGAGTGAGCTAATACATTTATAGAAAATTGGATTGAAAACTTGTATTTTAATTGATATAGTATCAATATAAATTCACCATTTAGAGATAAGAAATAAGAAAACTGAATAATTAATAAACATATCACGAGATAATGCCATGTTTGTTGGCATATAGATTTTGTATTAGAAGCTGATAGCGTGTTTGGTAACTTGGCAGTTGCTTTTTTTTTCCAATTTATTTTTTTATTTCATCAAATTTTATAAAAATAAATATTTACTAGTAGAAATGTAAGACTGTTGTTGGTAGTATGGTGCTATCTCTTTAAGCTTTAATTTCAGTTGTTAATTAAATATCATTATACAAAGCTTAGTACATAAATTTAAAAAAATAATGAAAAAAAAGTCATCATAGTCTAGTTGCGGCCTCAGTTAGGTTTTATTTGATATTGAAGTACTGTAATCTATAATTGTTGTGAAAAAAAATAATGATAAAATAAAAGTTAATATTATGTAGTAAATATAATTTTTAAATAATGATTTTAATAAAAATAGTAAAGATATTATAAATTTTTGTCATATAGGTGATAGATTAAATCAATTTAACTTTTAAGTAATAATAACTAATATTGACCAAATATCTTAATACTATAATTTTTAAATTATAGCTGTCAATTTTAATATCAAATAGAATCTTAATTACTTAATTTGTATGCTTCTGTTTTAATATATATATTTTTAAAGGTAATACGTGCTTCTTTGTGTCTCACTATACCTTGCTCTTGCATTTCTCTTTTTTCCTCTTTTGTTTCCCCAAACTTTAGAGGCTTATTCTTTTAATAAACATTTAAAAAAAAACTTTTCAACTTTTACTCACAAAAGTTCAAAATTTGAGTTTTTACTATTAGAGGTAAAACTGCTAATAACTTATTTAATTTTCAAAAGTTCTACTAAAAGAAAAACACAATAACAACAACAAAATAATGAAAAGAACTTATGAGATTAAATAAGTACTGTAACTATTAAATAAACTATAATAAACATGCACTTAATCAAATATCTCTAAGTCATTACTCTAAATTATGTTTGTTTTTATAATAAGGACTTTAAATCGTGTTACTCCGAATAACAAAAATGGATATTCTTTAGGTTTTTTTTTTATCTAATGTCTGGAGATATAATGAATGAAAAACCAATTTCTTTTCTACATTTCATGCTAAGAAAAATTGTACAGCATGAGCTCCTTTCTATAAGGTTTCACGATTTAACCAGTTAAGAAATGACATACGACATGAATGGGCAGAAAAATAACACCATTAATAAATACACCTCGAATATGAAGTGAACAATTTTGATCTTGCTCCGAATCTATTCATTACGGCTGGACCATATAAGAAGTCTAACGATTTTAGTATTTTTACTTTCAAGTTTCACAATGTTGCGTGCTTGTGGTGGGTAAAGTAGTCATTTGGGCGAAGGTTTTCTATTAAGAATAAAGGAGAGTAATGCTTGCCGCACCCCATTAATATCCTCATAAAATCCTATTTTTGCTATCAGTGTGATATAATCAATGAAAATCATGTAAAAAAGACAAATACGAAATTAATTAATTTTGGGAAATTTTCTATTCATGGAACAGTTATATTTTTTTAAAAACAAATAATTCTGTTTATTTAAAAGAAGAGGGCTTGGGCTCATTTCGGGCCCATGGCGGCTGGGTTCAGCCTGAGCCATCCAATCTTGGCCAGATTTTTTTAGGACCTGGACCTCCTTAGAGAACTTGAGCTTGGGCCTGAGTTTGGAAGAGAATCTACAACATGTTCTATTTACCGTTATTTGAAATTACCTGAATGCCTCGTTGACATCAACGTATTATTTTTATGGTAAATTAATAAAGAACGGGAAAACTTGGGTGGATCAAATGTTTTATCCCTTATTAGTTAAATTGAACTTTCCATGAAAGTTGGGTGGTATGTTGATATATTCCCGATTGCTTCCTCCTTTATTAATTAAGAATTATCATGGGGTCTTGTATTTTTATTTATTCTCCAAGTAACATAGACTTGAGAAAAATCCATGAATCACCCCAAAGCTAAAAGTTCATTCAATGAAGGGAGTCTTGCTTTACCATTCAAAGCTAAAAGTTCATTCCTGAATTACCATTCTGTCCGTTTGGTCAACGGCAGGGGAGCTCAGCTTTAGCTCACTCTTTGTTTGATTTTGATGCTTGCTGCTGTCTCTATCTCCGTTTCCTGTCTCAAGCTTTCGGTCCAACAACATCTGATCCACCACAACATTTTTTCTATCGTAAATTACTAAAATACCCTCCGCTTCATCCCTCTCCCTCGATCTGAAAAATCAAATCACAATGTCTGCGTTTATCAAGCTCGAGGATTCCCCAATGTTTCAAAAGCAGGTAACGTCAGATTGGATTCGCTTCAATTTCGTCTTGATCTCTGTTCAATCTGAACTCTTTTTTCCCGTCGTTGTTGCAGTTATTTTCTATGGAAGAGTCAGCTGAGGAGTTAAAAGATCGTTGCCAAATACTGTATAAAGGCTGCAAGAAGTTTACGTATGTCACTCACTCACCGTGTTTTTGCTAGGGAAATGCTTACCAATTTATTTAAATTTTTCGTTTGTTTGTTTGTTTTTGCAGGGAAGCTCTTGGAGTAGCGTGTAGCGGTGACAGTGCTTTCGCAGATGCATTAGAAGCTTTTGGCGGTGGACATGATGATCCTGTCAGTGTTTCAATTGGAGGTATAGTTATGAGAACTGGCATCGCATTTTGTTGATTGTTTAATCTAGAACAGTATGGAGGGTTTCGTTTCCTAGTACTGTGGAAAGCTAAGTAACTAGTTATGTTTGAATATAGTTGGCTTCTTATGTGGTTCCCTGTCTCAGGTCCGGTTATCTCCAAATTCATTAATGCATTTCGTGAGCTTGCTACATATAAAGAGCTTCTTCGGTCCCAAGTGAGTGCTCAAATTGGTGTCTAATGAAAGATTTTTTTCTTTAATGATATTGGACAATGAGCATGAGACATACAACTCTTTTATGCATTTTGTATCTCTGACTCATCCAAACTGCCTAGGTTTTGTTCTTGTGGAACTTTGTTAACAGGCTTTCACTGCTAATGTTGCACCCAAAATATTGTCGTTTGCTTATTTTCTGTGCTTTTTTTACTTCCACCCCAAACCACAACAATCATGTTTTATGTTTAACCTAATTGAAAGATGCAAGCCTTCCTATCCCTAAATCACCAGGATGGGTGGGTGGGGATCCAAAGCATTCTAATCTGTCCAATTATACTTAAATTCATTTCCATTTCCACCTCATTAAGAATTGGATGCAGGACATTATGAAGATGCAAAGGGGCTGAAAAATCATGCCTGGACCTTTACATTAACATCAAAGAAGTGAAGCTAATTCTTGAAAGTATACATACATACATACGTAGATACATGCATATATATGCGCGCGTGTATGACATCCTCATTCATGAGGATGCCACTGAATACACAAAAAAAAAAAAAACTATAATAAATGTTTATTTATATAACAATTGCCTAACTACGATCTCAAAAGAGGCCTTTTACCGTTGCTGTTATACATGATTCTTTAGTCTATTTTATGTTGTAACTGAGTTCTGAGAAATGTATGTTGCAGGTTGAGCATGTGTTAATTAATCGGCTGACGGAATTTTTGACTGTTGATCTGCATGATGCAAAGGTAGATCTTATATCAAATCAACTATTGTGGGATGTGCCCCTTGGGGATATACCTGCAATGTCAATGATTATGGCTACTGGCATTTGGATACCTTTTAATCAAATATTGTGCTATGCTGCCTTAAATTAAATTCAGAAATAGCTTGAGTTTCATGATAATCAAAATCCTATCTTAAAAATGTAATAGGAAGTAACATGCCAATCCCGTGACCTAAGTATATGTATCTAATTTTTCATTAAGAAGAACCTGCCTTCTGATACATAAGGCAAATGAGAGTTAATAAAATATGATCAAATGACAATGCTCGATGGACGGTAAAAAAGAGAAGCCCCATGTGTAGGAAAAGAAAATATATCTCTCAAGTAAAATTTTCTGGTAGAAGACACAAAATTTATAATAGAGTATACAAGCTATTTTATGAAAGAATCCTCCTTTTATGTAAAAAATTGCTATCAGTCATAGAAAGTTATCGGCCAACTATTTCAACATTGGAAATTAGGGATGTAACAATTAGGCACAGAATCTCAGCTGGAGGATCCAGCACCTTGTGACTTGTTTTATGTCCCTTATATTCTGACCTTTTGCAGGAATCCCGTCGGCGCTTTGACAAATCTATACATGCTTATGATCAGGTATTTCTAGGGCAATATTTTTAGTAAAAATATAACCCTTTTTCATTTTGTGGTTGGATAATTAAATTTCATTGAATTTTTCACTACATATACATGTATCTTCATGCACATGATCGCATAGATATTCAATAGAGGTGTAGTAGAAAATTTATTGCATTAACGACGGTAAGGATTGCTTTATAAACAATCAACAAGTGAAAACTAACTGTGTGACATTCATGGCAACTGCTGATCTTTTTATTTAGTTATTTATTTATTAGTATGGCAGGTAACAAAATCCAATATGATGACCAGTCATGTTCATTACTGGATGAAGAGGTTTTTGGAATTTGCCCAGAATCATTTAGTGCTCTGGAATTTCTGACTACAGCCCCAACCTGACTGGATTGTTAGAGAAAAAAAAATCTTTGGTGTCTTAGTGGAAATTTAATCATTTCTTTTTACTTTTAATTTTTTCTTTTCACTCAGTACAATTTTATATCCTAATGTTGTTGGGGGGGGGGGGGGAGGTGGTTGTGGTGGTGAAGGAAAAGAAGAGCAGAATATTAAAAGTGGAAAAGATATCTTTTGTCTACATTGTGTATGCTCACTTTATGCAATTACCATATTGTGAAAAAAATCTAGTGGGATGACCAATTATTTTTCATTTTCACAATTGATGATGACTTTTGACTATATTTTTATCTCACATTTTATTGCAACTGCTAGTGATATAGGATGGGCTGTCCACAAGGATAACACAGTTAGAAAAGATAGAAAAATAGAAAAAAGGAGAGAAGTAGACAAAAAGGGTGAAACAACACAGATTATATGGTAGAAATCATAGTATTGCATTCAATAATCATCAACGTTTGATGACAATGAAGACCTAGGCGCTGTTTATAGTGGTCAAGCCCTAAATAAAACAGTAAATCTACTTGTGAACATGAAAAATATGAACTCCTTAGCTAAGAAGACTACTGAGTTTTAAGTAGATAATAATTACAAAACCCTAAAAATCTAAGTAATCTTCATCTTTGTTCTGCATCAACTCGACCAGTAAAGATGTATTCTTGCACAAGAGTTTGGTAATAAATTGAGATGGAAAACTAAAATGTTGAATCCATTATTGTTATATTAAACAACCTATTTTGTGTTCTTAATTTTGGGAGCATATTACTGTAGCATATCCCTTTTGTGATTGTTTGAGAAGTTTTTCATGCTGTTAAAAATTATTCGTTTCCAGGCACGTGAAAAGTTTGTGTCTTTGAAAAAGAATACACGAGATGACATTGTTGCAGAACTAGAAGAGGTACGTTCTTTATAATTGTGCAATCATTTGCTTCTATTATATTTTGCTGAGTTGGAGAGATATGTCTCCCATGCCAGCCCCGCCACCAACCCCCCTTATTCTTTTTTATTGCAAATTAAACCTCATTTCTTTTCTTCAAAAAATAAATCAAGTGAGTGTACATTTTCTTGACTGGAGGGGTAGGTAATTTTCTAAGAGACTGATTAAGAAAATGTTCACAGCCAAGGAAATAATAATCTAAACCACTGGAGATACAAAAGCTTTGGTGAGGAAACCATATTGTTAGTTGTTGGTCTAGTAGTTAAGTTTGACGGCAAATCAAGTTAGAATATATTCTATTCACTTTAAGGGAAAGACAATTTTCTAAGAGACTGACTTAGATAATGTTCACATCTAATGTATTCATCTTCTAGTTTAGAAATAATATCAGAATGGATGGTTTAGTAGTATGAAACTACTCACTGGATTTGGGTCTTTTAAGGATTTCAGAGTTCGTCTCTGTTGAAACAAAAATCAAAGTACAAATTCAACCAAAGGTCTTTCAGAAGAACAGAAGAAAGAAAAGTAGAATAAAATATTTTGAGAATACTTAATTGGAGAAAATATAAAATATTATAGATATTAAACATTTGACTTAGATTTGTGAACATATGTAGCAAGTTCCCACATCTTGACTTTTTGAAATTGCCTTGGTGGATGCTTTATTTGTCTAAAAATGATGGATCCCTTTTTCTCTGTTCATCATAATTTAGTAACAGCATCTAATTTTATTTATTTATTTATTTTATATAGTCAATGTATATCATGGTTTAGCCTTTTAGCCATATTTCTTCATGCATGAAATTGCGGATTCTTTTCTGTTTTGACTTATTCGTCCATCTCGACGCTGAGACAGCCTTGATGCTGAAACTAGGAATTACCGTTTGTTGTTTGTGGTGACAGGATCTACAGAACTCAAAGTCAGCATTTGAGAGAAGCCGTTTTAATTTAGTATGTGCACTGCATTTTCAAATCTTCTTTGATTTCTGCTAAGTAAGTCTCTCTTCAATCCTTTTGCTTCTAATGACCTTCTCCCTTTGGCTTTAAGGAATGCAGGTTAGCGCACTCACAAATATCGAAGCAAAAAAGAAGTATGAGTTCTTGGAATCTATAAGTGCAATTATGGATGTGCATTTGAGATATTTCAAGCTGGTCTGCTCTTCTTTTTCATTTTCTATTAAATTAAACATCTTGATGTGTTTGCCTGTTTATTCAGTGTGCAGAGATGAACTTATTTCTTTATGTTGTAGGGATTTGACTTGTTGAGCAAAATAGAGCCATACGTCCACCAGGTAAAACAGTGCCTTACTCTCTCTCTCTCTCTCTCTCTCTCTCTCTCTCTATATATATATATATATGTGAATAAAAGCTAAGAAGATTGTATTGAAAGAAGAAAGATTTACAAAAGGCGAACAAATTTTCCTCTAGCCCCGAAAACAACTCCAAGGTTTTAGAATTAAGAGTAACATCTTGAAAAGAAACAATCTTGAGAGGAGTAAACAAAGTCTCTATCCATGGCTCTCTTTATTTTCAATCAGTTTAATATATTGTAGATGGGGATACTCAGTGGAATTGTTGGGAGTAAATCATTAACAAGCCCTGAATTTATTGTTTGCATGATATAATAGTAATTCAGATAAAGTGACATCATCTAGAAAACCATCTTGAGGGTTCCTTTCCTTTCTGACTACCTAGTTCCTTTTCTTTTTCCCTCAAAATTTCAAACTAATTGTTGCAGACTCCTTTCTTTTCATCCAGCAATGGAGGTGTCTGACATGCTTTATGTTGTGTGTGGCACATTGACTGATGGCATATGGGATATACGCTTAAGATTATCTGAAGTGCACAATAAGATTTGGAGCTGGTGTACTTATAATTTTATTCTAAATAGGAACCTACATATGTAATAGTTCACACCCTGTATGCAGGGTATTAACTATTTAGCACTAGATTTATTTCAGATAGGGAGGAAACCTTTGCTTTTAATCTTCCCCAGCTAAATAGGATGCTTGCATTGTCTAACCAACTCAAATTTCATTCTAAAATAGACTTGCTCCTTTGCTCAATGTCAGTTCTAAATTTTCAAGTTTCTATAAAGGTTTTCGGCCATCATTACCATGTCAACTGTCTTTGCAATCGTTTGCATATAACTTTCTAACACTAAAAATGCTACAGTTGTGTCAATGGATGAATTCAAAACTTTTGAATTAAATGTTACATTGGGTAGCGTTCGTAAGATGTGGCTGGTTCTAGGTTGGTCTTCAGGATACTGCAGTCTGGGCTTAGTGTATGACCTTTAAGCACAACATGGGTGTCTGTAGATGTTAAGATTTTTGTAGATAAACAAAGTGAAGTTCAGTTCAATTAGTGGTCAAATGGAAACAACTAGAAGTTTCAAGAAATACTAGTATAGAATATACAAACTCTAGAACTGGAAATCGGTTTATGGAACTCATATGGTGATTTGAAAAAATTTTCATTAACCATTTTTTATTGGATGTTGCACAAAGTGGGAAAATGAAGATAAAGATTTAATGCTAGTTTAGGGTGTGCTTGGTATTGTTTTTGACTAGTCATTTTTTGTTTTATGAAAACATAAAAATGTAAAACTTGTTTGGTGGATGCATTTTTAAAAAATAAACAAAAAATATAAAAATCAAAAACTTTTTGGTTTCCACTTTTTCTTTGTAGGTGTGGAGAACACCAAATTGGCGTTCTCTAGCTTTTTGTTTTCTGCCATCATGGGTCCCACAGTTCGGATGTAATAATTATTACTAAAATCTTGTAGGTCCCACATATTTGTTAGATAAATAATTTATTTTAATATAACATATCTGTGATAAAAAAAATACTGTTCATATATAATTGAAAAATAAATTTGGCATAATTAAAATAAATAAATGTAACAATCAACAAATAATTTTTAAAATTCTCATAAATCATTTAAATACAAAATTAATTTCTTTCAAAACTTAGAAATTTACAAAATCAACGGATGATATTCTTCTTAAATTTTGACTAAATTTTTATTTTGAAAACATATTAAAATTATATATATATATTATAATGTAATTATTGAAATATAATTTTTTTAAATATATACTAAATAAGACCTTATTATTTTTATTTTTCCAGACAAATAACCAAACACATTTTTACAGTTTTCATTTTCAGACACTAGTTTAAAAATGAGCTACCAAACATGTTTTTATTTTTATCAAAAACTAATCATTCTTGTTCTATAAAACAAAATAAAAAACACTATATAAAAAACAATACCAAACGCACCCTTAATTAATGGAAACTCCATTTAATTTCAAAACGATTTAGAAGTTTGGGATGCAACAATCAGTCTGTGTAGTGAGAAACTGATGCCTTGAACAAACTGGGAGTCATGCACAGATGTGTCTTTGTATGCATTTGTATTAATCAATTTACAAAATTATTTATCAGCTTGATCTCAGCATAAACTTGTCTTTCCTTGGGAAGATATTGTTCTAGTTTTGGAATGAGCTTCTTTCTTTTCCTGTTACAGGTGTTGACTTATGCACAGCAATCCAAAGAAGTGGCTAATGTTGAACAAGATAAACTTGCAAAACGGATTCAGGAATTTAGGACCCAAGCAGAGTTGGACAACTTGGGAGTTCCAGTTGACGTGGAGCATTCAGTAAGTGCTGATGGCATTCATGTTGGTGGTACGGTCTCTTACAAGAACATAGAAGCAGTTATGCGGTCTAGTGCCACAGGGGAAGTAAGTTATTAGGTTTGCAAATCTCTTTGTGCTGTGATAGCAACGTTTCTAAGACTTTTGCATGCTTTCTCCATGTAAATCTCTTTGAGATGAATATCTAGTTTGAACTAGTACCATTTCTATGGCATTACTGAGTGCTTCTAGGAAATTTAATATTATAGTTCTTTTTTTCGTATAGGTCCAGACAATCAAACAAGGTTATCTCTTAAAGCGTTCCTCAAATTTGAGGGGAGATTGGAAGAGGAGGTTCTTTGTACTCAATAGTCAAGGGACTTTGTATTACTACCGAAATAAGGGTATAAAATCTATGGTATGTTATATTGTCCCACTATTTTGTGACTCATCTTTCCCAATGCATCTTACCTTGCTGCCCCTAGAGACTTTACCGAGTGGTTTTCAAGCAGTTTTCTTTGGCTGGCCATCCGAGTTCGAATCTCGTGGGAGGTAGGGGCTAAAAAGTCAATTTGGGCTTTGCCCACCCCTACCTTGTTTTCCTCTTTAAAAAAAAAATGAAAAAATTTGCCTTACCTTGCTTCTTTCACTATTCCTTTTAACTTACTATGTTGTAATTAATAAATTAAATATGTTAATTAGAAAATTGCTATGTTTATTGTTGACAAGAAAAGATCAATTATGCAAGGTTAGAAAGAGATACAATATTAAAGTTAAGTAATGCTAGAGGCACAAACTTTTCTGCAAACTATTCGGTTCAAATTGATGTGGCATATCAGTATTGGTTGGGTGAAAATGCCTTATTACCCATATGATTTAGTTTCATTATATTTTATGTTTTCATCCAACCTGTACTATTATGCCACATTACTTTTTACTAAGAGTTTGTGGCTATATAGCAATTCTCATTAAATTTAACCATTTTCTTATTTGAAATAGAAAAGCAAGTATATTAATGGTGTAAAGTACAAAATGGACCAGAAGTCCACCACAGAAACCTGATAGGGGATATCTACACAAAAACTGCAGAAAATTCAGAAACTTCTTTTGTGTTGAAATTCAAAAACTGACCCTAACCCATGCTAAAAAAACTTTTCTATTGATTTGTCTCAAAACCCCTTCCCTACTAAGATTGCTAAAGAAGAAAGAAGTGCCTATGAACTCTTTTGCAACAGAAGCCCAAAGGAATGAGAAAAACAAACTTTGTTACACAAACAAGAGACTTCATCTTCTCTCTTATCTTAAAAAATGCAGAAACATTATCATTATCAAGGAGCTGCAAGAACTAGGAACAACCCAGAAATTCCAGCTTCCTTACACACCTTGGTCCATCAACAAGATGCTATGGAATAGTGGAGGAAGATATCGTCAGCTGACTCTTCATTCTTCCTATACATAACTCACTAGAGAACCTCCCTTGACTGAGATCATCTATGTTGATTCTATTTTTATTGGGCATGGCTTCAATTATTCCTTAAGGCCTGGAAAGTCTCTCCTAGCTGACTTCTAGCATACATTGGTATGAAGGAGCTTTTCTTGTACTGCATTGGAATATTTTATGTGTCACCTTGTTTTGAGGGTTGTGTAGAACTGAAGACGTCCCCTTAATAAGAAGATACATTAATAATGGATATCTAGTTTGGAGATAAATGTAACATTTTTATTCTATGCCAATGTTTGTTCCGATGTGTATTTGTCTGACTATTTCATTTCTTTCTTCTTCTCCCCTCCTCGTTTGTATATTGATATTTTCAGTGAATAATCATGATGAACTAATTCCGTATCTCTTCTTTTCTAGGGTTCTCACCATCATTATGCTGGTTCAGCTGATCACAATGGTGGCGTATTTAGTAGATTCCGTTCAAGGCACTATAGGTCATCTTCATTCAATGAAGACAGCCTTAATTGCCGTACTGTTGATCTTCGTACTTCAGCAATAAAAATGGATGCAGAGGATACAGATCTACGACTCTGCTTCAGGATAATTTCTCCTGTGAAAACTTACACATTGCAGGTGATTTATTTGGCTGGGTTTGGGACATTCAATTATGCTGCTGTATTGTTGAGTCTGCTTACGCCATGGTTAAAAGAACTTGGCAAAACTCTAATTTGAACTACTTGAGATTGGACAATCTAATTCTGTCTCTAGGCTGAACAGCACAGACTCCTCTAGTAAAGCATGTAACCTCCAAACATTGAGCATTTAACCTTGTCCATTCCTGAAAGCCCAAAATTGAAGACCTTTAGAAATGTGAGGAAATTGGCCTAACAATTTGGAAACATTTGGAATGGCTTTGACTATTGTTCTAGTGGATTTGATTTAAAATTCTGGCTGATGCTTCAAGTTTATGTTGGTATAAAAACTTGGTGATATGTTGGTACAAAGCTGAACCTTCACATATGATGGGCTCTAATTTCAATATTCTTTTTAATTTTATGCAAAATAATGGTCTCTTTCAACCAAGAGTTGAGCATTGTTCCTCAGAAACTTGGACTTGTTGGTTTTACATATGGATAAAGAAATATATTCCATTTTCTATGTTAAACATTTTTTTCCCCTTGAAAAAATTGCAAAATGTCTGAGGCATTTTATGAATCAATATGCCAACTTTTAGGCTGCTATTTTTTTAGGCTGAAACAGAAGCAGACAGGATGGACTGGACCAGCAAGATAACTGGTGTTATTGCATCTCTTTTGAATTCTAACTTGTTGCAACAGGTTGAATCCCTCCAATACTTCTCTCTCTCTCTCTCTCTCTCGTTTTCTGTTTTCTTTTGAACAACATTAAATTGCGAATACAAGAGTTGAAACTCTTGCTCATAAGAATTATTTGCATCTTTGCAGTTACGTCCTAGTGCAAAACATATTGACGGAAATGATCCCTTCAGTACTCGTGATGTTCCATCACTTAGTAGTCATTGCAGTCTAGAGGATGAAGTGAAAGCCAATAAATCTGATAGTGTTTCTGCAATCCTTAGGCAAATTCCTGGAAATGATCTTTGTGCAGAGTGTAGTGCTCCTGATCCCGATTGGGCGTCACTTAATCTTGGCATATTGCTGTGCATTGAATGCTCAGGTGTTCACCGGAATCTTGGCGTACATATATCAAAGGTGTGAAAATTTTAAAAAGTGGAGCGCTTAAAGCTCGTGAGAATTTAGTTCTGCAAGTGTTTGAATTGTTAACAGAATCAAGAAGCTCCGCATGCAGATGACTAGTTTAGTAGCTAATACAAAATTTCTACCTGAAGATTTTTCTAGATACAGCTAAGATTGTCGTGTGTAGTGCTTCAGTGCTGACACCTTCCATGATGTAAACTATTGCTCTAATTTTCACTTGATTGGTTAGTTGCAACCTTCTAGTTGTAGTCTTATAAGATCAATTCTATTGGCATCTGTTTCCAATAAATTTAAGAATTTTTTTTTTTATTCAAGAAAATTGAGTAAGCTGTTGTTCGATGATTATCATAGCTTTTCTTTTTTTCTTTTTTCCTTTTTTCCTTTCTCCTGTTGTTAACTTTTTTAAATCTTTTTCTTTATGCTTTTTACTTCTTTCTAATTCTCTTCATTTTATTAAAATTTCTAGTTTTTTTATGGAAAAGAAGAAAGTATGGTGTCTTCTTCGAAAAAAATCTGTGTTGATCCTCATTTACACATCTATTTTTATCATATCATGATAACCATTCCATTGTCGGAGCCTCAATTGTATACATTGCAGGTGAGATCTCTTACGTTGGACGTCAAGGTCTGGGAACCTACAATCTTGGATCTATTTGGTTCTTTGGGTAATGCATATTGCAACTCCATATGGGAGGGATTGCTTCTGCTCAGGGATCGAGAGTAAGAATATTTTTAGTTGGATACAATATGGAACTTCTGTTATTAAGTTTGTCTTAAACATGTTTACTTGCAAACAGAGTTGTGAATGTTAAATTTTATGTAATCTTATGATGCTTTTGCTTCATAATTCCACTTGATTGTAATCCTGTGCAGAGTGGACAAACCAAATGCTACCATTCCATCAGTTAGGAAACCATGCTCCAAAGATGTTTTTCATTACAAGGAGCAATACATTCATGCGAAGGTACATAGGTTTTTTCTTTTCATCCATTTTAGTTTTGTGGAATTTATGTTACACTTGACATTAGTACTGAAATTTCTTCTGGAATCTTGAAGGCATGTGAGCTTTAAGCAATCAGTGATTTCCATAAGCAATTATTTTTTCTGTGGTCATATTGTTTCTATCAATTCTGTGTTGGATGCTATCTCCTTCTGATTGAGTCTTCTGAATGCATTGATAATTAGATTTTTGAGTCTTTCTATTTGTTATTACAAAGGATTCTTGTAGTTTGTAGATTTAAGTAGTAGAATTTGCCACATTATCAGATATTCAATTCATGTTTCTACATCCATGTGCAACCAATAGATAGGGAATGAACTGCTGTTCTGTAAAACCACTGCTTGGCTCACTGGTTTTATTATCTGGCCATAGTATGTCCAGGACTTTTTAGTGAGAAACAAACCAAATGAATTACAAAAATTGTTCCAAGAATCCACCTCACCGATCATAATAAATACCAAAGTGAAATTTTAATGCTTTTTCTTGTCAAATTGTCATCCTGCTACAAGGTAAATATTAATTTCACTGGATTAGTTGTAACCTGAAATTCAAACCTTTTTTGTTGTCCTGACCCAGTATGTGGAGAAATTGCTAGTCATTAGAGATACATCTGATGCTAAGTCTCGCACCACAAGCATTTGGGAAGCAGTTAAAACCCAGAATTTGCAAGAAGTATACCGCCTTATTGTGACATCGGATGCAAATATCATCAATACCACCTTTGATGATGTGGTTGGTGTTGATTCGTTTCACCATGTTGATAATACACAATACTCAGAAATTGATTTTCACAAAGTGAAAAAGGAAGAAAATAATGGTCCAGCTGGTTGTCAGAGAATCAAGGATTCCAATGATCCTGGGAATTGTCTTCAAGGTGGCTCATTATTGCACCTTGCATGTCAGTGTGGCAACCTTGTGATGCTTGAACTTCTGATACAATTTGGTGCTGATATAAATATGCGTGACTTCCATGGAAGGACTCCCTTGCACCACTGCATCTCCTCAAAGAATTACACTTTCGCGAAGTTCCTACTTAGAAGGTAAAAGCTTGCTATTTTTCCCATCTCCTGTAATCAAATCAATCAATCAACCAACTGCATTCTTCGTTCTAAATCTTTCTTTGCATGTTATTTATTTATTTTTAACTCTAAATCTGACTTGTATTCTGTACAGAGGTGCACGTCCATCAATTAAGGATGGTGGAGGGCTAAGTTCGCTAGAAAGGGCAATGGAGATGGGAGCAATTACCGACGAAGAGCTATTTATTTTGCTTGCCGAAAGCTAGTGAAACCAGCGGACGCTCCTGAATGTGTGTCAAGTCTATGTTTGGCATCCCGCCCATTCTGCGTGAAGGTCCCCCATTGTTTCTTACTGCAGAAAGAAAAGAAATAACAAAACAATAACGCTGGTTCTTCGGTGAGTTCAAAATATAACAAATTCTGATTATTGTTTTCATTCATTTATGTAATGCGTAATGAAATATTATCCCCTTAATTTATAGTGGTTACTAGAACAAGGCAAGTATTTGCTTTAGACTATTTTTTTGTTTTATATTATCTTATCTTATCTGAGCAGTAGATTCTTGATTGATCTTCTTGCTTGGTACCTACGCCATGGTTAGGCAAACTGTGAAGTTTCAAATTTGAAAGACAAATCAATTAATTATAATTTAAATGGTGTTTCAAAGGATTTATAGGATCTATTAGGATAAGACCTACTTAAAAGAGGATCTAAAGCTGCTTACTTTCAAGATCCAACTTTAATCCTAAAAGTCGAACATATTATCCTTTACCATTCAAAAGCACATTTCACAAACTTACACGTTGATGCACGAGTTTCACTACTAAACAATTGGTGCAACTGTTGAATCTAACAGAGCCTTGTTTCGTGCCGCAGACAAAAAAGTGTGAACACAAAGTTCACCGTGCGGAGTATATATGAAAAGTATGAAATAAAAGTTGACTGTAAGGAATGATTATGATTTTTGAACAATCATTTTATTAAAAATTAAAAAAATAACATATCATTTTTTTTATTATCTAAGCTTGGAATAAAATTCCAATTATCAATGTTTATTGAATACTTTAAAGTAACTGTCCACCACTCACTCACGTTAGAAAATTGCAACCTAAATAAGTCCAAGTCAAAGTTGAATGTGAAACACACAAAGTAAAAACGTCAAAAGTTGAATGTGCAGCACGTGATGGGTCACAATTTTCCATCAAATTTAGTGCTCTCCCAATTATTTGTGCTTCGTTTGCCGATTGAACGTCCTGTCCTCCTCAAAATCAAAGCAAAAGAGAGAAATTCTCAGTAGTCATTAACTTCCAAAAAGAAAGTGACAAAATTAATTAGTCCCAACAAAAAACAATTTCCAAACCGGGCTGACTTTCCCATTCAAAATACAATGTTTTAATTTTGTCTAAACATGGGCACCTCAATTTTCACATACAAGCAGCCTACGCTTTTGCTTTCTAGTTACCTTTTTGTCTTCAATGATTTTGTTAGCGTCACTAACATAAAAAATGGTTCTTCATAGCCCATAACTAAACAGGTTCTTCCAAATGGAAATGTACATTGAATTATTAAAGGGTATCCAGGCTTAGGTCAAATGTCAATTAAATTAATTATGGGAATCTTCAAGGGTTTATGCATTGAGTTTGAGCATCTTATTCTATGCCAATAACAGTATGCTGCGCGATTGGTTCTTTATATGTTTATTAATTAATACAGAAAGTGATCATTTGATCTTTCTTCATTTTCCCCCACGAGTGCTTACGCTTATGCTTATGCATGCGCCTTAACTAAACCAATGATTCATATAAGATATTGATAATGACATGTTCATTAATATGGCAGTATCCTTGGGCGGCATCACATTAACTAACACTCTGGTTCATTTTTCAATTTCAAATGCTTGTAGACTCTTCTGGGCGGCACCATGTTCTTTCAATTCTGCTTATGATTATATTTATGACTTTTGGCCCTTCCTTCACATGCATGTTTTTTCTTTCAAGAATGCACATGCATCTTCCTGCTGCTACTGCTTGCTTGCTCTTTGATCTACCTTTCGTTTTCTTGTTTAGTTTCTTGGCAAAGAATTCTTTGAGGCCGCCAAAAGTCCATCAACAAATTAACATACGTCTTACGAATGATGTTGAAACTACAGATTAATCAAAACTATATCACGTCAGAGTATCATTCACTTTAACAGGAGCAATGTCACCGTTTTATGTTGCCTCCCATATGAGACTCTTATATGGTATAATAAATAACATTTGCGTACACTTGCTTGTGTTATAGTTTAATTAATATAAGAATGCTTGTTGGTTTGAATTATTAAATCACGTTCCATGGCTAATAATGGGGTCAGTAGTAATGAGTGTGCACCAAATAAGGAATCTTTTCCACAGAAACAAGGGAAAAATAATAGGAATCTTTCCATCATTATCAACTTAAAACGGAGCTGACGGTTGAATTATTGCAGGAAATATAGGACGTTTTAAGATGTTAGGACTCAGGTGTCTTTCCTGAAAGGGAATCTAATGATTTTGTCTAAGAAATCAAATTTCAATTAGGGTTTAGAGGGTGGATTTGTACTGTTGATCATTAAGAATCCCAACTACCACGTACCCCTTTCCTATTTCATTTCCCTCGGAAAGTCAAAAGAATATGTTTCCTATCATTACTCGAGAAGTCAAGGAAAGAAAGAAAAAAAAAAGGAACTTCTTTTTTTGGCATATTAAAAGTGTGAATTCATACAATAATAATAGAATATAATTAAAAATTGGTTATGAGATATATTTGAAGAAATTTATTTGCATTCACCTACATTTATGGAGAAAAAATTGTTACAAGATCCGAGTAGGGAAATGCAAATTTCTTGAGAGCATCAACCGCCCACTAAGCTACCGTTTGTGGTGAGAAGTTTAAAGAATTCAGAGCTTGCCAAATTAGGCCGTATATGCCGTGTAAATTTATTGTTCAAGAATATGGTTCTAGAATTATCATTACAGCCGGAGAATTAGTAAAAAAAAAAGGCAACTAAATGCTACCAAAATAAGCTAAAACGATCATTTCCCAAAAGTCCAAAAGAAGCACTATTGCTAAATGGGAACATACTTTGACATATTGCAGCGGTTAAAGATGTCCCCGCTAAAAGCCCACCTTTTTCCAAGCTGTGAAAGAAGTCAAAAAGTTAAATTAGATTTTGGATCCATCCTTTTTATCAAATCCCCACTTGCTTGCCTATGCCATTTTGTGTGCAGACTTAGTCTCTCGTTAGACAATTCGGAAGGAAATGCTCCCCTTGTGACAACTGTCACCGTTTGGTTACCATCCTCTTGTTCTTTTCTCCTTGTGCTCTTTGTATTCTCTTCCATTTTCCCTATTCTTTCGTTCTCTCAGACTGTATATAAAGGCACATCACACTCAATTCTCCTAAGACAACTCTATCATCAATCACCAACTGATATAAGCTTATAGAACAAATGACGGTTGATTCCAACCCACCTCTAGTACATCATTTTGAGAAACTTCTGCGCCACCCGGATGAGATTTCTACACTTGAGCGCCATGACTGTCATCAGCAAAGTGGAATCATGATGGAAGAATGCCAACTTCCATTGATAGACCTCATTGGCCTGAGCAGCCATGATGAAAGGGAAAGGGCGGCTAGCGCCGAGGCCATTTGCAGAGCATCATCCGATTGGGGATTCTTCCAAGTGGTGAACCATGGGATAAGCCCTGAACTACTTAGGAAGATGAGGAACGAGCAAGAGTTATTGTTTAAGACACCATTCGAAAGGAAAGCTACTTGTGGACTTTTGAATAACTCATACAGGTGGGGGACTCCTACAGCTACTTGTCCAAAGCAATTCTCTTGGTCTGAAGCTTTTCACATTCCTCTCACCAAAATTTCTGACCAATCTTGCTATGGAGAGTTCACTTCTCTAAGGTACTAAGACAAAACTATCCTAATCGCAGCCAATTCTATGTAATTTTCCTTCTATAACTGTAAAGCTTAACGTTATTATCTTTTGCCTGATTCTGTGAACAGTTTAGTGATGACAGAATTTGCGGCAGCAATGTCAAAGCTAGCAAGGTTACTTGCAAGGATTCTAGCAGAGAATCTAAGCCAGCAAGGGGGAATGCTTGATGATATCTGCAATGAAAGCACTTGCTTTCTTCGCTTGAATCGCTATCCAGTCTGTCCAATATCTGCAGAAATGTTCGGATTAGTACCACACACTGATAGCGATTTTCTTACAATCCTATATCAAGATCAAGTCGGTGGACTTCAACTCATGAAGGATTCCAAATGGGTGGCCGTTAGACCTAATCCAGATGCTCTTATTGTCAACATTGGCGATCTCTTCCAGGTAAACAAACATCAAGCATAACAAATATCACCATTTCTTTTTTGATTCTTTCCAACCAAAAAAGAGTCCTATTATGCACTCTGTTTTTTTCCTCCTGATAATCAGTAAAACGAATGCAGGCCTGGAGCAATGATGTTTACAAAAGCGTAGAGCACAAAGTGATGGCTAATGGGAAGATGGAAAGATACTCGGTAGCTTACTTCCTATGCCCTTCATATGACTCTTTAATAGGGAGTTGCACAGAACCTTCTATTTACAGAAAATTCACTTTTGAAGAATACAGAAAACAAGTTCAAGAAGATGTAAAGCAAACTGGGCATAAAGTTGGCCTTCCAAGATTTTTACAAGAAAAGAACGCTCAGCCTTAAGGAGTCAAGCAACACATTCTATGCATACATACAATTGATTTTATTATAATTATTATTTTTAAATTAAAAATTTTAAAAGCACGCGGTTTGATCAATACTATGCCCCCTTATTATCAATTGTAAACACCAATCAAACCATTTGTACTTTCTACACACCAAGACAAAGGGAAAGAAAATAATATAACAGTTGACAATATTATTTATATTTGGATCTATGGAGGAAGGATCTATTGTATTTTGTTTTATTTTCTCCTTCTTTCCTGGTAGGTATGTGAATTTTGGTCACCTTGACTATGGAATACTTATAAATAATAATAAATCCTTTCAACTAGTAGGCGGGGAAAACTAAAGAAAACATTTGATGAAAACATATAACCATAAATGGCTATTTCTCTTAAACATCAAGCATATAGAATGGGTCCTCAGTTCTCTTGTCCATTCAAGCTACATCTCCAAAGCCCAAACAAACAGGTAAAGAAGCGACTTAAAACTATTAATTATCCATATCTGCAAAGATCAACATTTGGAAGAGAAAGACACGCTCAGATAAGAGAGCCTTAAAATCTAATAGTTCCATGCATTCTAGTATTCTACATTATCGAACATCAAATTTAAAATTCAGTTTAAATTTGAAGCTTCAAATGTTTAATCTTATCATTTTTCACTACTTCCTAGTCATCGCTCTTCTCTTCTACCATGATATCACATATAATCACCCTGAAAAAATGCTTTTCCAGCTCAGAACTGTATTAGGAAGCATGGTAAACCATTAGGCGACATGGTTCCATTAATAATATTTGGAATTAAAGCAACATCCAACAAGAACTAAAATACACTGAAACCGAGGACATGGGGAAATACAACATCTGGTGTTCTCAGAATGCTATATTTTCTTAGATTTTAAGGTTGCCAACAATCAAAAATCATTCGAGGTGCAAAAGATAATTCCAAAACTAGAGTAAATTTTGAGGCAAAGCTAGGACGAGAAAGATACAGCCATGAAAAGGCAGTATAACTCTTAAACCTATTAGTTAAAGAGACAAAATTGCCGGGTCTTCACTGGATGCCAGGTATCCGATATGAGAACACCTTGAACACGGCTATGGAAGTTCAAGTTTGCATATTTACATTATTAAACACTTCCAGCAATTGATATTTAAGTACGAGTATGTACATAATATTAATTAAAAGAGAACCATTCAGAAGGACATTCCAAAGGTGCAACAATAATTTATTTCAAACCACTTGTACAGATCAACTACATGTCTGTTCTATGAACATAAAGGGCTACAATTTCTAAATAATTCCACACCTTTTGGCATACTGAAAATGAGAAAACGTGACAATACTAAACAAAATTCACTTTAAAAAAAAAAAGCCAGCTAAAGCTATTATGATGAACAGAAATACAAAAAACCAAGTAATGCTTCATTTACAGAAATCACAGTTCCATTCTGTTCTATGTATATGCTGTATCATTTCAGACGAAAAGAGAAAGGTGAAGATAATTAGTGGCAAAAACTGCAAGTACAAGAGTGTGTCCCAATTCAAGCACACAATGTGTATGCTTGAATTCGCAAAATCCTATTCAGTCAAGTAACACTGCTACCTTGTCTTTGAGACTGCTCTTCTTTTTCATCACCGGGGCTGCTACAGTGTGTTCTTGTCCAGCATCATTCTTCTGGGTCTCACTCAGCTTTCTAAACTCAATATCAAAAATATCGTTAGCAGTAAATTTAGTCCTGTTTTGGTCCTCTACAGGTTTCTTCAACAAAGGACCCAAAAATAAATCAAGCATGTCCTGTGCCGGATCCCCTGTTCTGCTGACGGAGACCAAATTTTGTTCACTCATTGAACCCATTGCCGAATCAGTACTTAATTTCTGGTTCAGGATATCACCATTCTCAAGAGACGTCGATGCCAGAAGCTCTTTCTCCGATTCCAATTCTCTACTTGATGATGATTGCACTTCACCTCTTTCCCTGTCAGCTTGGACATACTGCACAAAAACACCATAATTGAAACATAAGATACCTTAGCATCATGAATGATCCGATCAGCAACTTCGCGCACTTTATGTTTAGCAATTGCAGAGGCGTACACACTACAATTTATGAGAATTTGAATCCTCTACTGGATCAGCGGTGCGTGAATATTGTTGAAACTATAGATTAACCAAATAGCGACAGGTTTAAAACGTGGCTAAACATATGTTGAGCAACGTCTAATATAAAAATTTGGAGCATGAGAAAGCACAGGTCACCTCTTTAGCAATGCTTAGTAAATCTTCGACAGTGAGAGTGAGTTGCTCTTCTTCTTCTTCTTCTCCAGTAGCATTATTATCGTCTTCAATTTGATCGACACTCGTTTGAATTATTTGCTTGAGTTTTTTTCTCTTCTTCGGTGGGGCCGATTCCCGAACTTTTCTTTTCTTCTGAGTTCGAGTGACGTTAATCTCTCCGCCCTCTTCTTCTTCTTCTTCTTCTTCTTCTTCTTGTTGGTGTCGTTGAGTTGATTTCCTTCGTCGGGGCCTTCTCTTTGTTTCAGACTTCTCAAGAATATCTGCAGGCTCCTTGGAATTGGAATTACGATCCAGTCCTTCGCCGTCGGATTTATTTACGTTTACTCCCACCATCCATGACGGTAAACGCCGCCTGCTTCCATCCCCGGCTCCACTGCCACTACCGCCGACTCCAACCATTTTTTTTTCCACAAATAATTTTACATAAATTCAAACCTCCGAATTTCGTTAACGAAATTAACTCATGATTAATAATATATAATAATTGCCAATTTCTACAACATATAAGTTCGTTAGGAACGTACCAGTTTTTCACGGAACTTGTCCGCCAAATGCTCCCGAGTTACCAATTTACCATTCCTTTTTTTTAATTTCTTAAATTCTTAACGATTATTCTTTTTTTAAAAAAAAAAATTCAACTTCGCATTACAATAACGAATTAATGATCCAGGTCGGGGAAACAACTTTGAGGAACCACCAATAAGAAATGATCACGTAATCAAATCCATTGTCGATTCTTTTGCCAAAGAACAGCCACTTGTCAAATAATTCATCAACCATTCCATAAGTAAATTACAAATATCATTTCTCAGGGTATCACGCGGAAAGTGAAGGCAACGCATTACTTCACTTCAAATTATCCATCATATGTTTGAAGGTACACAAGATGTTCGATGACTGACTGACTGACTGACTTATGTAGGTCAACACATCTGCTACTCAAATCAGATTTCTAAATAACTCAGTTCCCATGGAGACGGCAACCAAGAAAGTTTAAAATGCTTGAACAGAATCTATGCTCTGAGTACAAATGAAAATCAGATTACAATGCGGATCACACAATATTAAGAACTTACCGAACCAAAATAAGTACTAGAATTTCAGAAAATTTGATAACAATAAAATGCCATATCTCCCAGGAAATAGGTCAAATTAACCACTGCTACCCGAGGACAAATATTACAGAAGACACCCATCCAACATTAACGGCGATACCTCATTCGGTCCCTACCTCTCTCATATTCTCTGGCTCGTTCATAATCATACTCCCGGTCTCTATCTCTACCCCTGTCCCTCTCTCTGCTTCGACTTCGGTGTCTCTCCCTATCATCACCGCCCCTCTTCTTGTTGCTTCCCCTGTCTTCTCGTTCCCTTCCTCTGTCTCTGCTTCGCTCTCTCCCATCACGATCAGTCACACCTGCATCATGATTCTTCTTAATCCTTGGTAAAGAAACAATATACTTGAGTGCCAATCCAATTCATCAAAAACACAACAATAATGACCATTTATAATGCTGTCAAATTTCATAGTGAATTACTCCCAAAAAATGAAGATGAGCAAAATTGTGGTTAATAATAACAAGAATATTACTACTACACTTGCCAAGTAGCATTCCATTATTTCCATCCCACATGTTGAATTCTAAATATTTACTTGCAATATCTGCGGATTTATTATCTCCATCTCCCTTCTTCAAAGCGGATAAAGATACATTGCAGCACAGTAATTAACTGCAAAGATAAACCAGTAGCTCTTCATCCTTGAATTCTTCTAAAAACACCACACAACATGGGTATTGAGCCTTCTTGACTCTCCATAATTCAACTGCTAAATCCAATAACATCATACTTTACTCCAAAGGGCAACACCTAGATCGCTCAAGCAGCCTATCTACATAACGATAGAATCCTCTTACTGGAGTTTCATACCATAAACAAAAGTTCTACAGGATTGAATTCTTATATAACTAAATCCCAAATGGTTTAATATTAGAATTTAAAGCAAATGACATCATTGCTATTTTACTGTAGCTCTCTGTGGCACCAAGCCACCAACTGGAGAGACAGTGCAGACAAAGCAAGTGTCCCCTTGACTAGAGCCAAACAAAAAGACATGCACTAATAGAAATGGTTCAAAATGACAAACCCCAGACCCATTCAACCAACTCCAGATTGTAAATTCTAGAGGATGCTCTTTCCAAAAGACACCAAGACTGAAAATATAGATAGTACAAAAAAGTTTTTCTAAGAGAACGTTCGCCATACCTAGTTCCTCAACCTCCCATCCTGCACGTCCAGCACCTGGAAGCACCTGCACGGCTTCAACTTGTTGCGTCTTAGCACGAAACTTTTTCTTGAGATTTCCAAACTCATCATACAACTCACCATCATCCTGAAATATACATAAAGACTATGAAGAATACAGAATAAGTTATGTAACTTCAAGTAATTCTAGTTCGAGTAATCATTACTGCTTCAGCCTCCCGCCTCCGTCGCTTCGTTTCCTCTAGTTCTTCTTCATCAAGTTCTTTGTAACCACCACCACGCCCTCCTCTGTTCAGCAAGGATATACACATATTTTAGCAATATAATAGCAATATGATGTTCAAAGATTGTTCAACAAAATATTAATGTTCAAACAACAGGCCAGAAAGAAACACTAATTAATAAGCCAGTTTCCTTCAAAGATAGAACCAAATAAAATCAAAAGAAAAATATAAACATGTATGGGAAAAAAAAAATACTGTAGTTATGAATTAGATTATGTCATCTAAAAAGTACAGCAATAAAATAAATAACACAAATGCATAAGTTGTAGCTTCTTCCCAGGGAAATGTATCCGTAAAATGATACTGCATTAAGATGATGTCTGAAAGGACATTTAACATTTCATCCAACATTTTCTGTATCCAATGAATGATATAAATCTTAGATTCAAAATTTGCAAAATTTCCATCCATTTTGATGTTGAACACTCTTCCCATATGCAATTGGCATGTGATGGCATAAAAACAATCATCTTGCTGTTTATGTTGATCTCATGATACCCAATAACCTTTCACAATTGACCATGTACAACTTCATCTATTGCATTAACAAAAGCTCCACAGCACAGCAATCATAACTAACAACTTGAGAATTATTAAAGAGATTAAATGGAGGCAGTACAAGAACAAACATGTTAAAGGCTATATTTATCATGTTTTCCCATTTTTCTTATGATCAAATGAGCAGAAAAATGAACTTTATTGGGAAAGTCCTTAGTCTGTTGCCAAATGTACATTCCATGACAGCGAATTCAGGTCCTAATCTACTTAAAAAGCCTCAAGAATATACTTTGTTGCAACATATTAGGGGCAAACGGCAAGTTAAAGTATCTCCCCACTTTGGCAGAGTCAACATATTGCCACAGCCCACAAGCAATTAAACGAGGCTCATGGTTTTCTTGCAACAACAACCAAAGATCAAAATGAGCATGCATATCTAGCTCTTACCTCACATTTAACTCAATCTAAGAACCACCCCCCACCCCTTCTCTCTTCAAAAAAGGAGAGGGTTAGGTATAGACGTACGAAGTATGGAAAATTGGACATACTTGCAATTATATGAATTCTATAAATGACCGCTAAAGAGCTTATTTTTATTATCAAGTAAATATATGTTATAGAAAGAAATGGTAAAACAAACAGAAAGTTGACTATCATGTTATATCTTAAACCACCAACTTGCAAAATAATGCACAACAGTGAATTAATTTTAGATGACTGATCAAAGTTTCCACTGTTGATAGCTAAAAAACATAAGCATGAAAACAAATATAAAATAAAACAAGAAGTTGATTATCATTTAATACCTAACACCACCCTCATTGTGACCAGGTTTATTCGTGTTGCAGATATTGCACTTTGTTCGCTTTGCCCAGTTGATATTACCACACCTGGCAAAAAGAAATTAAAGAAGAAAAACCATAAAAAATAGGGATATATGATAATTGAAGCATCTGCTCCAAGCTACTGTTTAACCAAGGCAGAAAAATGTTACGCATAAAACAAGAGACCAAATTGTCCTAGCAGCATAACATAATCCAGTGATCATAAAACATTGTAATTAACATACACATGCCACATACAAGATAATAGATGCAAAAGTATGATAGACATTCCTCCAAAGATAAATATCACACAAACACACAACTGCACAAGCAAATTTCCATACTCACCTTTCAAAAAAAAAATTCCTATCTGTGTTGATATATGTTAAGCCGTGAACAATGCCACCAACATTGATTAATAAATTCAGAATTATCAAGGAATTCATCACATAAACCCACAAGGACATGAACCCTTTGGGCCAATTTCAATATGTCTGCACTCATTAACAATATAGTGAGCTAGAATTAGGATAGCACTATTGGGGCTCAACCTCTATAAATTTTTAACAAACAGAGTTTTACTAGAACAGCCTTTCGGTATCTCCTTCCAGTCAATACAGATGTCTACAGAAAATATGCACTCATTAATATGCACCCATTAATCTGTTCTATTTTGCCAGATAGAGGTAGTTGCTTAAATTATGAGATAAGTAGCATAACGTCATCACATTAAGTAGCATTAACGTGTCACAGAAACTACACGAAAACGAACCCAAGAAAACTTCTTACCAAATGAAAGGTTACAGAGAAACAGTATATTTGCTATATGACATCAACACTATACAACTTCACAGAAAGAGGCTTACATGGGACAAGACCAATCATTTGGACCAAAAAGCCCAGTAGCAGCACCAATTTGCCGGCCCTGGCTCCCCGATTCATTGCCAGCACGACCTCTCCCACGACCACCAGCTCTTCCCCCAGCACCCGGTCCACCAACAGGTCGAGCAGTTCCACAACGATTGCACACGCCACGAAATGCAAAATTTACATTTGAACAACTGCTACCACAATAAACAATAAGCAGCTAATTGCAGAACAATCAAAGTACAGACAGAAGAATAAAACAAGCCTACATAAAAAAGATCAAGAAGGAGCTGCTCACCAATATCACATCACAGACCTTGTATTCGGACACATCCAGTCTCCATCCTGTTGCCAAGTTTTCCCCACAGCATCACCCCGACCTCTACCTTGTCCAGCAAACCCATTAACATCCCTAGAATTTTCATCCAATCCGCTGACATCACCCGCAACAGTTGGATCTCCAGCAGCAGCAGCTGAATTATAGGCATGATCATCTTTTCCCCTAGACTCCGCAATAAAAACCCCAATTAAATTACCATGAAAATCCTTGTTGTTAAACCACTCAACAGCAGCCAATGCAGCATGTGGATCCTCATATGTAACCGTAGCATCTCCCTTATATTCATTTGTAATTTTATCACGGTACAACCATACTTTTGGCCGACCGGTTCGCTTGTCTTTCTGAAAAGCCGAAGCAACATACACAAAGTATCCATGACATTAGCAACAGAAAAAATTAGTTAACATTGATATAAAACCAAAAATAAGACGTACGGAATTTCATACCTTTAGCAAGCCGATGGTACCGAAATACTCAGCCAACATATCCTCATCAGTTCCGTGAGGCAAATTACAAACATAGACAGACCCATTTGCCATTGTCATCCAATTTCATCAATTGATTTGAATGTGTATAGAGCTAGTTTGAAAGGAAAAAACAAAAAAGAATCAGAAAAGAATGAAGAAAACACAACTAAATAATTTGATTATCAAATTGGGAAATTGCAGATCGTAAGCCTTGAATAGATTTAAGAAACCCTACTGTTATACAATCAATTAAAATTGAAACCCTAAGAGTAAAAAAAACAAAAATAACTTTTACTTACTGGTAGAAAAGACGAAGACGAAGACGAAGACGAAGATGGGAATACAGTGAACAAAAAGCCGCCACTGCTCTGAAATCCCTGATTTCTTGTTTGGAAGTAAGGGGATTCTGAAGGGGAAGATCCAAATAGTACAAAAGGCCTTTTATTTTTTTTTAAAAGAATTTATCATCCACTTCAGGTGGGCCGGCTTTCAATCTCTCTTTTTTTCTCTTTTCTTTTTTTTTTAAAGGCTATTTCTGAGTGTGCCAAAGTCACTTTCTAAAAATCCCTCACTTCAAAGTTTTCTGGGGGTAGGGATTAATTTCAAATAGATCCCTTATATATTGGCAATATTTAAAATGCCCTCCAAATTTGTAAGTCAACATCCCGCCGCCACAGTCCACGCCACGCCATCAGGTTTTTATTGGGCCATCATTAAAAGTCCAGGCCCAGCATACAATTGCAAATAAGGAGCCGTAAACAAAACAACTTTTAGTTTGTTTTATGTTCTTCGCTCACGTGTAATTGAATTGTCTTCATTTTTGGTTCATTGCCGATCTCTTTCAACTGGAAAATGGGTTCTGATTCTAATAGTTCATCCACAACAGGTACAAATTTATAGAGTTCAAATTGATCTTCAGTCTTCAGATGATTAAAAGTTTAAAACATAATTGCCATCATTATGCTCTTTCCAGGAAAGGCTATTGTTATTATGGGCGTTAGTGGTGCTGGGAAATCGTAAGTTTCACATTTCGTCATTTCATTTTTAATAAAACTTGTGAGGCATTTGATGTTTGAAATCTGATGGGTGGTCATGGATTTCAAAACTTGCTTCAACAGCACCATAGGTGAGATGCTGGCCACAGTTTTGAGTTGTGACTTTCTTGATGCTGATGATTTCCACCCACAAGCCAACAAGGGTACCTAGCCATGCATGAATGTCTATTCTTTTAAGTTTAAATCAATTCTGTGTGGCATGAGTTGATGAATTTCAATTGCAGAAAAGATGCATCAAGGGATTCCTCTTACTGATGAAGATCGGAATCCGTGGCTGGAGAGGCTGAGGGACGTCCTGAGAGAAAGAATAACTAACGGAATGACTGTGATACTCGGATGTTCTGCTCTGCGGAAGGGATACCGGGAAATTCTAAGATTTGCTGACCCCAATTATGAATCCGGAAGCTACACTAGCTTGGTGAAGTTTATTCTTTTGGATGTTCAGGCAGAGGTGCTTGTTGCTCGGCTAAAGGAAAGAGCTGCACAAGGGAAACATTTCATGCCAGCTTCACTTTTGCAATCTCAGTTAGATTTGCTTGTGATAGATGATTCTGAAGGGATACTTAAGGTCGACGCCACTCAGAGTCCGCAAGCCATTGTAAATTACATACTAAACACATTGCAGCAATTATATAACTAGTAATTTAGACTTGCAATAACAAAATATCGTGATTTTATTATCAATCTTGACCATGTTACAATGAATTAAACACTGGATAAGTTTTATCTCATACATAGTTCTACTATTTGGTTCCACACACCACATGTTTGCTAAACACCATAATTCATAAAACAAGCTGATTACATAATGAAATGTATGATTACATAAGAGTATAGCTACAAATTCTACAAAATCATCCAATTTAAAATATTCTGCAAAAATCATCCAATTCAAAATCTTTCATGGTAACTTCATCACTATTGTATAGCTTCAATTTCATAACTATCTCACTGCAAAATTTTAGATGCTATGATCACAGTGGCGACTTCATAAAGTACTTGAATCTGGCTCAATTGTTGATCGCAATCCACCACGTACCATCATTTGAGCATAAAATTCTGCATGCTCCTGTCAACAAAAACACAATTTAAATGCCATGGTTTGTTTTAGATTTGAAACTAACATTAGGAAATTAGATAGAAAAATTCCCTGATGCAAAGATATGCCTGAGTGTGTGTTGTAAGTGCAATGGCATGTAAATGTCACTCTTTTCATCTACAAATGCATGTATTATTTTCAAGTTCCCATAATTAAGCACCTTGTGCTTGCATTCTTTTCACCTTAAGCTTGCATTCTTTTCACAAGTACATGAAAAGCATAAGAAGGAGGCACATAATCTCTCAGACCAAAAAAAGACACCAAAGCTCAACCAGAATGCAATATAAGAGGACTTGCATTCCGGAAACAGAGTTCAGAAGGCCTGAACACCTTTAGAGTTTTTCTTCAAATATTCAATCTAGATGAAAAGTGCTGGACCAAATTCTGGGACTCAATTTGCTTCAACATGGCCTTGTTTTTCCAAATAAATAGCAGATCATAGTGTTGATCAATTAGAAAGTCCCACCAGTGCATGAAAGTTCTAAAACAGAAGAAGCACATGCCTTGACTGTTACAATAACAATTGCCATGCCATGTTCTCTAGATTCATGAAACAATTTTCTTGCATCATCAGGCGTAACGGATGGAACCACTTGAGGCAAGACCTTTGCAACTACAAGAAAAGAAACACAAAGACATAAGCAAAAAAGTTAATAACACCCACTATATCCTATATCCCGTTTAAATTATGTAATGCTAAGAAGACAACTTTTCAAGTAAAGAACTACAAAACATTGCCAAATAATTTAGGTCCACTTGGGGGGCAACTATAGCAAATGGTTCAATCATTTCATTTTCCTCTTCAGAATCTGTTGGATTTCACCCACAGACGGAGTCAACTCCAAAGACTAATAAAAATTTAACTAACTCCAAAGACTAAAAAAAATTTAACTTACATTTTTATCTGCTGCTCACTTGGGTGGTGCACATAAGAAACATCTGGGAGGGGAAAAAATTGTTTTTGAAAGAGAAAGTAATCACAAAAGAGATGTGGAACTCAACGGAGCTCAGCAAAATCTAAGCTACCTCATCAATTTATGGCGCGAGTAATCATGACAAGTTACAAAAAGAATAAAAACCCTAAAGCAGCCCCAATGGTGGAAAACAAAAACTGCCCAAGAAACACAAGTAGCTGAAGATTGGCCTGCACAGAAGCAAAATAGCAAACAGAGAAATTACATTACATACCCAACTTCTCAGAATGGCGTGTATCATCAATGAGGAGAACTCTATAACTATCTCCACTGCCAGTGCCTCTCTTCTCTTTCATCTTCCCAATATCTCCTCCTGCAATCGCAAAAACAACATAAGGTAAATGCAATTTTATTGGAATGAAATAATAATAATAAATAATTAAATAAATAACATAAAAGAAAGAAAAAAAGAAAATAAATTTACCTTCTAAAACTTGGGTAGAAGGGTCAAACTGGGACTGATCAAAAGCAGGTTTTTCTATGACTCCAGCACCACCAGTTTTAAAAGTACCAAATCTTGCCTCAACAGACAAACAATTTTTGGGTTTGTTATTGGAAGCCGCCATCTTCATCATACATCTTGATTTTGGAGGATTTACGATTGGAACAGGAGGAGACAAATAAACAAGCTTTGTTGAACAACACGACGTCGTTGATGCTGCTGCTGCCGCCGCCGCCATATCCACCACCTGTAGCTCCTGTAAGCCTAAGTAAGCCAACCAGCCTTTTTCACTCAAAATCCTATATTCTCCAAAAATGTATGTCTGCTTGGTTGTTTGTTTCTTTTCCACAGTACAGACTACAAGTGGAATCGTACTGCTTTTAGTTTTGGTTTTATGGTGGGGGATGAATAAACTGTTGTTTTATTTACCACCACATTTATACGAACGCATGAATGAATATTCTTTATTATTATTTATTTATTTATTTAGTTATTTTTGTCGATATATGTCCATCACACAAAGGCCCAAACACAAACAAAGATATCTAATTCACGTGTATAAACAATTCCCACAGACAAGAAGACTCCCGAATCGTGCATAATCACCACTTTGACACGCTGTGCTGGTGATAGAACAGTAAATTTTAAAAATTTTGATGTAATAATTTATTTTATTGTTATTATTTATTGTATAATTTATTAAAGACAAAATAAAAATTTTAAATAATGATAAATTAGTTTTAAATAAATTTTCAAACACAATTAAAAAAACATTTATAAGAAAATTCGATGTTATTTAATTATTTTTTAGATTTTTATTTTAAAACAATTTTTATTTATTTAATTAAAAATTATATTTTGCTTGTAATGAATTGTATAGTAAATTAATCATAACTTTATAAAAGGATATTTTGGGTTATATTTTAAAAACTGAGGGTGAAATAACTATTGTTTTAGCAAGCAAAAAAAAAAAAAAGATGAAAGTATAAAGGACCTTTTTTTCCCCATTTTGAAATGTGATTATTGACGAGGGTCTACAAACTTTATTTCATACGAGTTTCTCTCCGAAAAATAAAAGAAAAGACTCGTGCAGCCAACCACTACCAAATCGTACTTAGGTCGCTCCTAAGGGTTTTTTATTTAAATATCTCCAATTTACCTTTAATTACCAAATTTATACCCTATTACATACATATCCTCATGAAGATAGAAAAAGTCAAATATAACCTTAAAAAAACAAGAATGCACATCTTCCTTCCCCTCATATCTTCTCTTTTTTGGGCTTCTCTCACCATTTCCTATTTTTCTTGTCAACATTTCCCTCTTTATTTTCTTCTCTTCTCACCATTTTTCCTTTTTGACAGTTTCTTTCTATCTCTCCATTCATTATTTAGCTCCAATACAAAGGTTTTTAATAAAAATAAATAGTTAAGAAGGTGCATTATCAAGGTATGATTGAAATACATTATTCATTTTTTGTGCTTGCACACACACACTATTTCGTAGAATGTAGGGATTTAAGACTACATTTAAGTTATGAGTAATTGAAGAATCAGTGCAGAAAGAAGTCAGGTAAATCGATAATTTAGTTGAGTAAGAATTGGAGAAAAGTAAATCGAATATATGGTCGGGAAGAAGTCAAGTAAGAATATTAAATGAGTCGAGTAAGCATATTAAATAAGCTGAGTATATGGTCCGGTAAGAAGTCGAGTAAGAATATTAAATGAGTCAAGTAAACATATTAAATAAGTCGAGTATTAAGGGCAAGTAATAAGTAAAAGTCAAGTAAATTTTTTAAACAAGTCGAGTAAGATTTATATAAGTTTTAAAGAAGTTGAGTATTAAGTCAGGTAAGTATATTGAGTCGAGTATTAATATTTTTAAAGAAGTCAAGTATAGAGTTTGGTAAGTTGAGCATTCAATTGAGTAAGAAATGAAGGCAATTGAATAAGTTAAATAAGTTGAGTAAAAAGTCGGGTATGAGTCTGATAAGTTGAGCATTTAGTTGAGTAAGAAGTGAAGACAATTGAATAAGTCGAGTACAAAGTCAAGTATGAAATCTGGTAAGTTGAGCATTCAGTCAAGTAAGAAGTAAATGCATTGAATAAGTCGAGTATCTAGTCGAGTACAAAGTCGGGTATAAAGTCTGGTAAGTTGAGCATTCAGTCAAGTAAGAAGTAAATGCATTGAATAAGTCAAGTACAAAGTCCAGTATGAAGTTAAGCATTCAGTCGAGTAAGAAGTGAATGCATTGACTAAGTCGAGTACTAAGTCAGAAATGAAGTCTAGTAAGTTGAACATTTAGTAGAGTAAGAAATGAAGAAAATTGAATAAGTCAAGTATTTAGTCGAACATGAAGTCGAGTAAGTGGATTGAATGAGTTGAGTATTAATTTTTTAACCAAGTAACGTCAACTAAGTGTTTGAACATGTAAAGAAAGAGATGATTTATTATGTTTAGTAAGAAGTTATTTGATGAAGTCGAGTAAGTATATTAAATGAATCAAGTATTAAATCAAGTAAAATTTAAAACAAATCAAGTGAAAGTTGAGTAACTTTTTTGAACAAATGGAGTCTCAGTTATGTTATTTTTTAAAGAAGCTAAGTATAAGGCCTGATAAGAAATTGAGTAAGCAAGTAAGTCGAGTATTAAGTTGAGTAACGTTTTAAATAAGTCAGGTAAATGTCAAGTAAGTTTTTGAACACGCAAGTAAGTGCTATGTAATAATGTTGAGTAAAAATTCACATAATAAAGTAAAGTAAGTGTATTGAATAAGTCAAGTATTAAGTCGAGTAAATGTTTAAACAAATCGAGTAAATGTCGAGTAAATGTTAAGTAAGTTATTTAACACATTGGGTAAGAGCTGAGCAATAATGTTCAGCAAAAAGTCACTTGATCAAGTTAAATATGTCAAGTATTAAGTTGAGTACTATTTATAACAAATCAAGTAAAAGTTGAGTAATTTATTACAATTAAAGTAAAAATTATGTAAATTTTTAAAGAAGTCAGGTAAGTCGAGTATTTTGATAAGTAAGGAATGAGTTGAGTAAGTCAATAAAAAGTCGAGTTAGTATGTTGAATGTCGAGTATTAAGTCAAGTAATTTTTAAAAATAAGTCAAGTAAACGTCAAGTTATGAACAAGTCGAGTATGAGTCAAGTAATAAAGTCGAGTAAGTCACTTGATTAATATTTTTTTTACTAAAATTTTTCTAACGATGGCAGTGTCTTCACTCGTTAATGGCAACTGTACGTGTTCCTATATTGTATAATGGTGAATGGACTCAAGAAAATACTGAATAAAGATTTACCGGTACTCAGATACGGGGTATTAAAGTGCTACATTCAACTACACTTGAGCAACTTGTCAAAAATGCGGCTGAAGTGATTTCTATTGACCTTTCTGAATTTGTTATTAGCATAAAGTTTAAGTTCAAAACATCGTCAGAGCCTTTGCCACCTATGGAAATTTTGAATGATTGTGATGTAGAATTTTTTTTTTTAAAGAAGCTAATAGCGATTTCAGAAATCCTTTCTGCATCATTTACAAATGTAGGGTAAATATTATCGAGCTTAATGACGATATAAAGGTAGAGAATAGTCCATCTACAAGACACCTTTCTTAGGAGGAGAGTCATTATTATCCAACTGTTGATTTATCAGCTTCCCAACCTGAAGTTGACAGAGTTAGAATAGAAGATAATAGTTTTATTCCTCATCCAACTGAGGTCCATCTTGATGTCAAAGATAGAATCTACATGAGCAGTCGCTACGGTTTGATGATCATGTGCAGGTGGCTGTATTACAGATAAATACAAGCAAATTTAGAATTTTGTACATAATTGTTGACAAGTAAATTCAACACAAACTGAATTTAATATTACCAACCTGATCATTTATTTTATCATAGTCTACATGAGAAGCCACTGATATATGAGGATCATGTGCAGGTGACTATATTATAGATAAATACAACATAGTTTAGAATTCTTTACATAATCGTTACCAACTGAATTTAACTTCAACTAGATTTAATATTACAAACCTGAACATCAATTTTATCTATGACTATATCAGAAGCCACTGAGGTAAGAGGATCATGTGTAGGTGGTTGTATTATGAATAAATATAACAAAATTTAGAATTCACTCGTAATTATTGTCAACTGAATTTAATTTCAATTTTGTTTAAGCCACTGAATGTAAATGTAAAAATATATAAAAAAAATAAAAATCACTTTTAAAGTGTTTAAAATGTTGCAAACCTGATAAGTGAGACTATCTTTGCCTACATTAGAAAATGCTAGAAACTCATCAAGTAACTTCGTCGTTCTCCATAAGTCTTTTGTAATGTTGTCAAGCTTTGCTTCCAACACATCAATCTTTTGCACATTTTCCTCGATTTTGCTTAATCCATCATAAATTTTCTGAAATGTTAGAGCAACATGATCGCCTATAGAGACACGACAAGGCGGAGTGACCTATGAACATGTTTTAAGATAAAGTGCTAAGTTAATTTCATAAATAAAAATCTCAAAATGTCTTTAAACAAATCAACTAACTTACATTTTTGCTTATTTTTTCGTGGAACAGTGTTGTCCTCTGAAAAGTAGATGCATTACGTGGCAAAGGAAAAAATCATGGGGAGGGTGCATAGAATGGTGTGTGTGAAACTTCATTAGTGATGGTTACATGCCTATCATCCATAACAATATCAACTTGCTGCTGCATTTGCACATTTGAATGTTTAGAATTTGGTTCGATGTTAGGCTCAGTACCACTCACAGCATTAAGTTCGCCAAGCTCTTGCTTCTGCTCAATTTCCAAAGCCAATAACCATTGCATGTAATGTTGTGCAATCTCATTACTTGTGTCACTTCCAGTGGCATGCAATGTTGTCGCTATTGTAAACTATATAATATAGATGTTAATTAAGTTATACCTAGAAAGTACTAATGCTTTAACTAAATAACTTAAGTTAAACTAAATAATTCATGTTAATGGTTCGCACTTAAATAAGAGTGAAACACTTACGGTGTCTTCCTCTTTCAATGTTTTATTAATTACATCATACATAATCTTGTTCTTACATAACCACTTAAGAATTCTTGGAACTTTTAAATCACCATTTCGGTTGCAATTTTTTGGCTGAATTCAGAAATGACCTCGTATGTCCACACCTGCAATATTACAACAATACATCAATATCATATAAAATTAATGTATTTATTATAAAAATAAATAAATAATCATTCTCACCTAAAACGCAAATGGAAAACCATAAAAGCTGTATTTCTCTTTTGTGTTTGGATCTAATGAACCAATTCTTTTGCTTCTCCTTGTAACCGTGTCCTTCAAGCTTAACTTTGTTGCCTCGAATGACAAGCGACCCCATGGATAATTATTAAATTCTTTAAAATTGTCTAATAGACGAATATGGAGGTCATCAATCTTATTTTTGGGCTCATTTCCTAGCAATACAGACTCCAAGAAATATAGCATGGCAAACTTTACCATCAAGGTATCATCATTGGACTGGGCTAATGAAAAAGCTCTCTGTAATTGCTTTTGAGTAAATTCATGATTGCTCTCCATGAACACATCACATATATTATCACCATTGTCTTTCTTATGTACTAAAAGATCATGTTCTTTATGGCATTTCAATCCCATAATTAAGGCAAACTCAAGTATAGAAAATCTGCACTCTTTTTTTTCTATTTTAAAGTACATTGCCTTTTCAGTTGATCTCACATACCGTAATAATAATGCATGAACAATTTGTCCAGCAAATTGTAGATCTTGAAGGTACACAAAATGACCAAAGCATATTTCCTTAAACATTTCATATTGTTGCTCTGTGAGACATTGCTTTATAAGTGAAAGTGCCTTTAACGATGACATATTAGACACTTTTACTAAAACTGCCTTCTGTTCGTCGTTATTTAAACTATCATCAGATGGCATGGTTTTTTTTTTTTTTTGTATATAGCCCAAAACCTACAGGATCAAGCAAAAAGTTTTATCTAGAGGTTAAATGGGTTATTAACTAATCATATGAAGCCTGATAGTAAACCATTCAAATGTTATTAGGCTAATAACATGCCAACAACTATTTTCCAATTCATAATTGAACTCTAAACTATTTTCCAATTCATTATTGAACTCTAACCCTGATTTTAAAACACAACACATATAAATTCTTACACTACAACCTTGATTTCATAAATTTCCAGAACAATATGTTTATAACAAAATTTAAAACAATAATCAACAAAGGCAGATCCAATGAACATAATCAAATAATCTTTAAAATTGAATCATAATGTTTCAAAACTAAACACATCCTTTCTCCAACCACAAAGAAAAAATTGAGAAAACTAACCCACATGATTCTTTAATCAACTTCTCTTTAACCACATTGTTGCCTTAATTGTTGCACCCAAACAAAAATAAGAATACAAAATCCATAAAGGAAACAAAATAAATTTGAAGTTCTTTAAATAAAAATATGTTGTCTGACATTTGTTTTTGTATGTCTCTTCGTGAACAAGGAGAGGTTTGTAAAGACATTGTTCATGTTATACTTCTAATTCTTTCCATTTTCAATAATCCCATAAATTATACCCAATTCACTAAATCACTTACTATTTTCAGCAAAAACCCTAAAATTTTTCTTTGAATATTTGTAGGAGAGAGAAGGAAATGAAAATTACTTACCTAGTAACCAATGACGGAGGCAAGGCAAGGTGGTGGTGACACGGTTGAGGCAGTGGTGATAGCTGAAGTGCAGAATGGGTAGGGGGCTGCTTGTTCTTCAAGGAGTTTTCTCTCTTGTTTTTATTTACTCGACTTTGTGATTTTGGGAGAGAATCGGTTCAGTTTTGTTGGCTTTTATTAAGGTTATTTTTGTATTTTCTCTGATCTTTTCAAGTATATATGTGTAAAGTTAGCGATTTTAATAGATAGAGGTATATTTTTGATATTTTGAGGGAAACTAGGTATATCTCACGCAATTCGCTCAACGAAGAAATGGGACATTCGATCACGGTGACCAAAGAGTTTCATGAACCACAATTTGGGCACTGTTATTAAAGGATCAAAATATTAATAAAAATCAATAACATCTAATTACACGACAGCGATCACACCGTAAGATACAATAATCACAACTAGTTGGTAGGACCACAAAATAAACGAAATAATAAGATTCGATCATATTATGTAGAGTCGTTTTGTAGACCACAAAAAAGGCCAAAAGAAAACTCCAGGCTATGTTCCTTGTTGGATTGAGGAAACAAAATTGCCATTTGAAAAGCGTAAATTCTGTCCACACATCAGGCGACTTGAGTCCAACTCATTGCTTTTACAAGACACGACACTCAGAATATCTGTCTATTTAGGAAAAAAAAAGTTTATTTCCACTTGCCGTGCTTAAATAACAAACACATGATAATGCCGTGCAATTCACGTAATGTTTTTTTTTCCCGCTTAATTTTTATATTGGAACAGGACAGAGGGATTCTTAAACAGTGATTTGCTATTTGAAATGAAACTCCTATTGGGTAAAAACTGAATATAATGCAAATTAATAGCCAGTGGCAAATCTCTGCCTAATTATTCATCTTGAAACAAGATAATCAACAGCTAAGTAATAACTTCCTACAATCATAAATGATGCAAACCCACTGCGAGCCATCCGCAACCAAAAGCCACGGAACAAGAGATTCCGATCTGCAGGGTGGATCCCTGTAGCTCTTTCAAACCTTTTCCCTGGTCGATTCCATTTCAGAAGCTTCCTCTCCATTGAAACATACTGCAATCAGACAATAGGATTACAACGGCATGCAATGTAAATAGAAGCAAAATGATTCAAGAGAACCATAGCAATGGACTACTCTCATATGATGTTGGTGTTTAAGCATTGAGATCAAAAGAACAGAATAAATACCTAAACTATATACAAAAAGATCAGTGCATGAAATAAGATAAGAGTAGGAAAATGAAAAGATCAATCACCAAAGAGAATCATTCATTCAAATACAAGTTTATTTTTGGCATGATGCGTGCAACAATGCAACAGTTTGGATTTTGGATTTCTAACAGTTGATGCTACATATACAACACGAGATGGGCTAACCAAAACTTTTTAGTCCACCTAGGAAACACAGTTCATCATCATATTTACCTAAAATCAAGTCATTGCTAAAACCACTGAGCTCTAATATTTGTGGTTAAATTTTGTAATATATGCGAGGATCAGCAGAAAAAGCTTTACCACTAGGTAGAAAAGCCATCCTGACCTAGGACCATCTCACAGAAATGCCTCAAAATGGTTACACAAAATCTTCACCTCAGTATGGTTCACACATTAAATTATTGATTCCAAACTAATTTCACAGCATTAATGCAATGAGATCATTAAATATTCACGCAAGGACAAAACAAACTCTGCCCGTAGCAAATAACATACCTTTGGAAGCACAGTAGATTGTGATCGATTTTTGGCAGTGTCAAAGCAATGAGATGCTGCGGCAGCAACTGCACCGGAAAATCCAGCAGCAAGACTCACATATAAAGGAGGCAGGGGACCAATTTCTTCATCAGATCTAAAAGAACGCAAGGAAACTTGGAGATTAACACAGGTACAAGAATTAATTGACGTCTAAAAGCTATTAAACATTATTTAAAGCATCAAATAATGACAGAAAATAGGTTAATTCATCTAATATGAAAGCTCATTTAGAACTTCCTGACAAGGCAACAGCCAGCTAGTACTATTGTAGCTAATAAGACAAACGGTAAATTCAAACATGAAATCCTCCTGGAGAAGCTTGGGAGGAGAAGGAGAAGAAAAAGAGAAGAAGAAGAAATAGACATTCAGCAAGCAATACAATGCATGTTTGTAGTGGCACAATCTCAATTCTCGAATACTAGCAGAAATTCCTAAAACCTATAAAATGACACTTCAATCAACGTTCTTGAGACTGCCAGAAGTTTAAATAATGGAAAGAAAGCATTCTATAGATCCATTTCACCTTGAACACTAAACAAAGTAAATAATGCAAGATGCAGACAAAGACAGGGGTAAGAAAGGCATAAAAATTCCCAAATCGACACATTTGGTGAATGAAATTCCCAAATATTTACCGAACCCACTTCTTTCTTTTTTTTTAAATGTATCATGATAATATAAGAAATAAGCATGCCCAAAATAAGAAACAAAAACATGACAGGAAGCATACTGCTACTGGAAAATCTTTATACAATCGAAGGATATATCTTATACCTGGGTTCAGGATCCATCCCAACGGCTTTCCAATCAAGCATCGCTCGGTGGAGGAATTGCCAGCTTGAAAAGAATATGCCACCAAAAACAGAATCTCGAACAACTCCAGACCGCAGACCTCTCCACAATGCACCCCATCCTTCCAAGGAGACAATATCAGACGGCCTCCTGACGCTGCTTACTAATGGTGGTCTTCCAGACCCAGACATCATCCAAGGGTACTGTTGTAAGGCACCCATCAAATCTGGATGTTTGTTGGTCAATATAGACAAAAGACCAGTGGAGTGGCTCAATGCCTTCAGATCAGGAGTATATCCATGAAGTAGTCTTCTAATGACAGGTGCAACAGTTACATTTTCTGCAACAGATGTAGAGGTTTGAACTCGAATGGCTGAGGAGACCTGTGCCCTGACTTTCATAAGTTCAAATGGAGAGCTTATAAGGGCTTCTGCAGCACCAGCTACCATTCCAGCCATTAAGGCCTCAGAGACATACACATAATTGTCTTCCCGACCATCTGACATACAAGCAATTGTAACCACCATATAAATGGATTGAAAGCTGTACAGCATTATTGAGCAAAATTCAATTCAGTAAGACTACTATATTCCACAATTCATGAGAATTAAGTTGAATTACATTAACAAAATTTCTAATACACGCTACTAGTCAGTAAGCCACTACGTTGCTAGCCACAAACAAGACATTCAGTAATCATGAAAGCAGGAAGTTCAGTCAAATTTACTTTCGTGGATCCAGAACTTATCTCAAATGAACTCTTAGGAATGAAACTATAACAGCAGTACACAGTAACCTAAAAAGAGGTCATTGTTCAATTAACACGCTTTATGATAATTCATACTCACCTCACCAAACTTCAATGTACTTACAAGTGTTAAATCAAACTTGGCAAGCGTTCTATTAAAGTTTTAATTTTTCTTTAAAAAATATTTGGAGTGCAGTAAATAGTCTACTATTCCAAAATACCTTTCAACCTCAATAGGGTTTTATGCCCCAATATAAAGAGCCAAAAAAGTCCTTTCATCCAGAAGTTTGAAGTTTAAAAGAGGTCTCCAAGTCTCATAAAGGAATCAATAAAGCCTATATCTTAGAAGGAGACATGAGAATCTTCTAAAGCAAACACGATCTTCTTCACCTTAATGAGAAAAATGACAGCTCCCCCAACGACAAACTATAGAATGAAATTTATAAGCCTCTAGGCATTGTCAATCTTTAACAACGAAGATAAATGGAGTCTATGCAAATATTACCAATCATATAGGCATTCAAGCTAAAACAAGAAAATTCTAACCACAATTAAATAATAATAATAATAATGAAAGAAATGGAGTGAAATCAATACCTTTATAGAAGGCACTCAGAATTTCATAGACTCCAAATCGGGCTCCCATACCAAAAGATCTTCCCAAAGTCGACCATCCCAAGCCACTATACAAGCCTTTTTTTTTTTTTAATCAAACAAGAAGATATCACTAATCAGTTACACAAAATATCAGAAATAAGGAATAACCAGGAAATTAAGATGATATATCTACACCAAACTGAAGCAATTGCTACACACTGAGAAGTATTCTAGCACCCTGTAGTCTATTCATGTTCACATTTTGGATTTCTTTCCCTGAAAATAAGAAACTTAACACAATAGTTCAAGATATAACAAAAATTAATCGTTGCCCACAAAGCAGTAATAGACAAAAAGGGCAATGCAAAACATTTACCTGAAAGAGAACCGAGTCTATTGAGAACCTGAAGTGAGCTTAATTGTTTGTTGGAACCCGAACCCACCTGTTTTTTTTACAACAAAATAAACCGATCATAGAATTAAAAACGTTGCAAATCACTTCATGATGATAAACAAAAAAGTAGAAGAAGCTTTTGATTTTACCTGCTTAAGGACTTTGATTGTGTCGAGAGGGTAAGTGAGGGACGAGGCTAAAGCCACCGATCCTACGCCAGCAATGGCATGGCTTGCAAACAAATTGTCTTCTAACATCGTGGTAGTGTCAGAGTGAGCGTGAAGCCTATGCCTCAGAAGACAATTTATGTAATTTCGTCGAACATATGGCAGGCACAAATGAAATATGCTGCTTTATACTTGCTACTATTCACGTGAAATGATTTCACGTAGGTGGTATATAGCACCTCGCTCTCTCTCAAATCTAATTAACGTTGAAACTAGAAACTGGCCTGAGTTGGTTAGTCGAGCTTCTGAACAGTCTTGGTAGCGAAGTGAAGTGTGTTTTGTGTATTACTTGCTTCTACAAGTAGACACGATTTATTTTTTCATTCCGATCCCCCAAATCTTTCAACATTTTCCACAGCGCGTCCAATTGTTTCAACTTCTTTAGCCGCACACCCAAAAGCGTCAGTTTGGCTGTTACCTTTAACGCTTAAAGGGTAAAATGAGAAATTCAGTTGTAAAAATCAATAATCCTGTTATAAATTTGAAAGAATAGTGTGCTGTAAATTTGGAAGCAAATCCTTTAGAATTAGATAAAAAAATTTGTAACAAAAATTTATTTATGTTACTACAATATTTCGGAGTTTTTTAAAGAAGCTATTTTTTTGAGTTCTACATTTTGCTCAAACTATAATTGTATATATAGTTGGTGCCTCAGTGCAACGGACGACAATATTTATTTATAAAACTCAAAGTAGTGAATCAATTTTCAAAATGGTGAGTCCATTAATCACAAGTAGTGCTTCCATTTATTTAGTGTATTCCACAATAAATTTTACATTTTACTCAAACTATAATTGTATATATAGTTGGTGCCTCCGTGCAGTGGATGACAATATATATTTATAAACTCAAAATAGTGAATTCACTTTTAAAGAGGTGAGTCCATTAATCACAAGTGGTGCTTTCATTTACTTGGTGGATTCCACAATAATTCATAACAAATCTCAATATATATATATATATTCCTTATTCTTATCCTCTTCTGCATCGTTTCTTCCTCTTTTTTTTTTATTTTTTCGTTGTCCATTCTTCTTCATTTCTTCTACTTCCTAGATCACGTAAATCATCCTACAATTTTGAGAAATCCTAAATGTCTCTCAAAAAGTATCCATTTACTAACTAAATAACTTTTTTCATTTTCTTATTTTCACTTTTCTCTATTCATGGCTTTCATTTTTTTTTTTCCACTTTGCTTCTTTTTGAGTGCCATTTGTTCGATTCGGGTGATGGTTCGGGTATACGCGGTTGGAGTTTTGACTTTTGGGTTTAGAGTGGGGAATGAAGTGAGTTTATGGTGGTGTAAAAATTGACGAGGGTTTATGGAGAGTTGGTGCGGTCATGTTGGCGTTGTTTTCATTAGACAATGGAGATCATGGTAGTAGTTTTGTCATCAACAATATGGAAGGAGGTTTCGATACAACTTGCCCAGTGTTTTAGCATGGTGGCTTTGGTGGAAAATTCTAGGAATTTGCGGCAATTAAAATCGTGCTTTTGTTCTTGAGATTATTAGACAAGATTTAAGCTCAGAGATAGTTCGTATGAATAATGTCTCAACAAAAAAAATAAAATGCTTAATATGTTTTCTTCTTTTATAAAATAATATTTAAGTAATTTCTTAATGGAGATAAATTTTTAGTAATTGAAAATTACAAAAAATGATTTAATAGCGGTAGTTAAATTGAAGAGTGATTTGGTCTTTCGGTAATTTAGCAAGTTTAAATTCAAATAAGATATTCTGACGGAAACCATGAAAATGACGGGCAAACTGACGGTTTGGGTGAAAGGAGTCGAAACAATTGGATGCAGGCGAAAAATGTTGAACAATTTTGGGGGCAGGGCGAAATTAACCCTTCTAATTTTTTATTTTAGTTCTAGCGACACATCTTGCCACGGCGAGCATGTAATCACGTGACATAATTTTGTTGTCGCCCTATCATGAGTAGTGTCACCCGAGACTGTGGATATGGCAATTTAACCGGATCCGAAAAAACTTGGATAATTCAGTTCAAGTTGAATCCGTACCGGATTAAAAATAAATTTATATCTGGATACAATTTTGCTAACTTAGATGTCTCCGAGTCCGGTTCTGGATTCGCACAAACCCGCATATTCGAAACCCGAACTCGAATATCCATATTTTAGTATTATATTAAATTATTTTTTTAATATAAAAAGAGAGATAAAGTCAATGTCCTAATTCACACTTTCACTTCACAACCGCCCAATTCATTATTCTCCTATCTCTTCATCTTTTCTCTTGTCTTGTCTTGTCTTGTCTTCTCTTCATAAAATCATCTTTTTCGTCTCTCTTCATTTCTTTTCTTCATCAAATCATCATCGATACTCATCATCACTTCGCATCGCGGTATTCCCACTCATCATCATCATCAGCCTGTGTTTGGCAGCCATTTGTCCATCACAATCTTGGTTTTGGCTGCCGTTCATATGCCTTTTGCGAATAACGCTCGCAGCTGTGACGTGTTCATCATGATCATATCATCAATAGCCATTGTTCGTTGCTTTACTAGATGCCGATTGTTGAAGTTTGTGAACTAAATCCCTAAATCACGGCTGTGACATAAATTGTAGACATGGATTTGTATTTTGTGAATGCTATATCATAGATCTATGGTTTATTGCTTTGAAATTTAAAATCTGTAAATTTAAAATGGTTTATTGCTTAAATTTGCTTTGTATTTGATTTGGGTAGAATCTGAATTTGTAAATTTATGAAATGAATTTGATTTTTTTTATTTATATGTGATCCAGGTTGAAAACCCGCAATCTAGAAACTCGAAATATTCCGAGTTTAACCCGTACCGAATTTGATATCATAAAAACCAGGTTTAAATCTGAATTTGATACAACATTTTAGTGTTTAGATCCAAAACTGAAAAGACCAAACCCGAATTTGGACCCAATTTTTGCCATCCCTACCCGGGAGATTCTAGAAGATTATCCAATATCCAATGTTAAGACAAGTGATAAAACTTTTTAATCCTGCCTATAAATAATCTTAAAACTCTAAATTAATTAGACAACACCACTTGACGCGTGGCAATTGAATATCGTCGTCTATTAGATTACTCCATGTATATATTTTTCATTTCAATTCTCAATCGCACACAATTTCGGCAGAATTTTATGTGGATCCTTAGTTTCAAGTGCATTGAGAAGGAGAACAGATGATCTCTGACATTTCCCGTTCAACAGTGCACGCTTCAACCAATTTCTGAAGAGTTGAAAGAAAATAAATGTACGAATACAAAATTGATTTTCATTTAAGAACTCGTCAACTTTTGGTTAAGAATTAGCACATTAATTTGAGAACAAAGAATGCAATGATTTAACCCTGGCTCTGGTTGCACACAACCACTGCCTTGGAGCCTCAAGATTATCACCTGTGATCATTGGCACGTGCCAACTACCATTTTCTGATTCCTGCATTTGTATAACCCAACACGAATTCATGTCTGTCAATAACTCCATAACTTCAACACCAGAAAGGTATGTTGATTGATCATCTCACCTGAATGACAATTGAAAAAGGAGGCGGCATAAGCAGGTTAAGTCCATCTCTTGAGACTGACAATCGAATCTGCAAATTGTTGATGAAAAAGACAAATTCCATCATTGCTTCTTCCAAATCAGTGCAACATCTGATATCATCTATAAGTATTTATAAGTAACACAAGCGATAAAGTCATCTGCTATACGGTAAGAACAAATAAATCTGAAATTTTGCTCACTAGAAGAACTTCAAAAGAAACCATATTGGAGAACATAACCCAAAAAGGATCAACTATTAATGTAAATCCCCACAAACGAGTAGCACTGCAAGAAATAAAAAATAAAGCTCTACTACCAAAATCAGCACGAAAACAATAGATTCAAAAATTAATTGAAAATTTTCTTTTTTCCACATTCAAGCGCCCAATCTTATTTTCCCAATACCCCACTAATTGTAATTTAAGTATTTCTTATTCTTAATCAAGTTAAAAATCTTCAATGATTTTATTTTTATAAAAAAGGCTATAAGAAACCAATTTAGGATCACCCTTTGTACAATTATGATTACCCAAATGACAACACTTAACTAATTCATATCTAAAAACTATATAGGGGGTTGATCATTGGGCCAACTGAATAATCTTATGGAAGAAAAGGGGACAAAAGTGATTTTATTTTTTTGCTAAGAAACAAAAGATTAAATAAAACTACAAGAAATATGTACAAGGATTAGGAGGACTACAAATCCACAAAATAAGGACGAGAAGTTCCAATATAAACAAAACAATTAGAACTGCAAAGATAAAAATATCCCAAAACCCAAAAACACTAGCTCACTAAGAGTGCATCCCTGTTAAGATACAGAAGCTTCCCAATTAAGCAAAATAAAAAAGAAAGAGATGTCTTTGAATTCAGTAGTTATAGATGCCCAGAGGGAAGCCCAGAACCAACACTAGCAGACAAGAAAAAATTATCTCCACATCTTGAGCATCCTCTTAGAAACCTTTCTCTTCCTAAAGCAGTAACCAAAATAATAAATGTAAACCCAAACAGATTTCCCTATTATTTGAAGAGAAGCAGGAGAGGTTTGATAGACAAATTTTGTCATATTTACTATGCCAGATAATTGTTAAAATACATGAGCAAATTTTTTATCTAGTAAATACTGTGTCTTCATCATTTGACATAACTAAGCATTGTACCACATTTTTATAATAAATTTGACCAAAATTTTAAACAGCATATCTAAAAAGATTCTTCAGTGATTGAACACTTATTGATAATCTTTCTTTAATATTAAAGCAAAACCGTCGATGTTAACCCATATGCGTAAGGCTACATGAAGTGCTTATAGACAAGATACGTGGGATTGAAATGATGATGAAGACTCAAGGTTAAGGCTTGTAACTAGAAGCTACCAAGTTCAAGCATCTTGAACTCTCCCATCTATAAGCATCAACAAGGAGGCTACTCGTGCACAATGCATAACAATAATATATGCAAAAGAGGAATGCTGGCACCTCAAAGATCATTAAATATCAATAAATCACAATACGCTGTTCAAGAAAAGAACTATACTTGATGCTTTTCCTTCCATCTTGGGAAAAATGAAGTGCCTAGCAACTGAAACAAGTGGTCTCTCATCTCATCATTTGTCACCAATAAAGACTTACAATTAACAGCAGCGTATAACCAGTACCTGCAAATAAAGATGTGAACAAACTTCTGGCAAATAACTAAGAATGTCATCATTATACATTAAATAGCTGGAAATGAGGTCATACAAATTCCATAAGAATAGAAACATGAACTAATGTGATAAATTATGGTATTTATCCACAATTAATCAGCACAGAAACTCCAGTCTCCTAATTCTTTATCCCAGGAAAGCGATTGGTCCACCTTGGGGACAGCTATCATAGTTAATTAAAATAAATTAAGCATAACAGGAAAACAAAACAAAAAAAGCCTAATTTGGTGTCACTAATCACAAAGTGACTAACAACAGAACCACATCCAAACTAATAATTTAAGTTAAGACTTTTTACTTTCAAATATTACAAAAATGTAAACTAAACCTTCTAGCCTAGTGTGAACGAGATGCAAACTCCAAATTGAACCAACTAGTTAACCATACACTGGTAATCAATTAATGCATCTATCTGTAGATATATACACATGGATGTTTCCATTATCTGGACCAAGAATTCAAGAACTATAAGTTACTAAAACATTAAAAAATTATTGATTTCAATCCACTGACTGCAAAAATTTTTAACAAAAGAAGTTCAACATATGTTTGTCTTTTGGCAAATTTTTCCAACGCCGGAGACGCTAACTACATACACACGCAAATATTGCTTCACAAAGTAACTCCAAACAGGGCTTACCAATCATCATTAGAACCAGGTGGTGTCGTGTAAAGAGCACCGGCATCACTCCATATGTCCAACAACTTCTTGTTTTTAGGGATCTGAGCAGGGCCCCCACCGACACGACCTTTATGTAAAATAACCAGTGGCATTCTCTTCGATGGACTCATTTGTCGTAATCGGTTTACAACGGTATTGAGCTACAACCAAAAGAACCCCATCTTAATAAAATGGTTTAAAGACATTAAAACTTTGGCTAATAATCCTCAACATCTTCTTTACCTGGTAAAAGCTAAAATTATGTTGATTGACAAGACCTACATTTGCACCATCTATGACAGCATCAAATGGACCATGCTGACCTAGCCACTCCTGCACAAGTTCATCTTCTTAATGAGTCAGGAGTTCACCAAAGTCATTATATATATCATTTTCCAGAAGCATACAGAATCAGCAAATTGACCATTGACTTAGTAACAATATTCTAAGAAACTAAAAACAAGATATTAGCCAAATCAATCTGTTTATAAAGCAAAATAGAAAAATCATTCTAGTTATCAGACCACAAAAATAACATTAACTTTAGAAGTTTGATCAAATAAGATCCACTTATCATAATTAAATAGTTAAATGAATACACAGGTCAATCTAACCAAGTCAAACTCCTAGATGTTTGAAATCAGCTCCTTGCAAGTATTGGCCATCAATTACCGTTATAGCACTCCAATTATATGTATTGCATATATGTGTGATCAAATGAGACCATATAGCTTACACAAGCCAAATCAAGTCAAAATCCCAGATTTTGGAACTCAGCTTATTGCATATTATATTATTATCAATCAAACTATTGGTATTCGGCAAGCATTCAAGCCCCGAAAAAACAAAAAATTCACTAAATTCTTCAATAACTTATCAAACTTTGAATTTGATGAATCTAAATTGAAGACCAAATCCTAAAATTGAACCTCTACTTCTCCATACTTTGAATGCAAATTAGATTTTGAAGGGGGCGGCCAAAAAAAAGAAAAGAAAGAAGTTTTAAAACTCCAATTACTAATATACAAAAATATGATTTTTCCCAAACCCACAAAGAAGTTATGCTATTAGAAAAATGTGAAATAAGTAGTAACTGAAATCCATCACCATCATAAAGAACTTCATTACTTGTGCCCTAAAGAAAGAAAGAAAAAAAGAAAAAGAAAAAGAAGCAAGGAAGTTAAGGTTGTACCTGGAACTTATTGAAATCAGATCTAACCTCTCTTTGGCAAGCCAAGTTGGATAATGAGCTAGCAAAGTTTTCAGTTTCTCTTGGATCAATATCAATACAAACAAGCCTCTCATTGCAAGAACAGCAAACACCATTCTCATCTATCTGATTCCTCTCTACCCTCCATTTCCCACTCCCCAACCACCCTTGCCCATGCCACCCACCTCCACCTCTGACAATTCCTTCCCTTACTTTGCTTACATCCCAATTTAGCAACCCAACTTCTGCAGCATCCACAGAGTCAAACCAATCTTCAATAATTTTAAAAGTCGATTCTGAAACTTGCCTCACCAAGGTCCGCAACCGATGCAATATCTCATACACCTGGTCAACCTTCTTTGCATCAACACTGAGTTTAAAAAGAGCAGAAAGCTCAGGCTCTTCAGGCACCACCCCTGATTCACGCATGTGTGCATCAACTTCATAAGCTTTATCTGTATTACCCAACTTACAGAAACCAAACAAAGCTGGTCCATACGATCTTAGCTTAGGTGGAATGCCGAAACTCTTCATTTGCTTCACTAAATCAAAAGCCATTTCTGGGTCCTCCTTGGCAACAGCCAGCCTAGCCACGCTCGTAAATGTAGCCTCATTCGGATCAACTTTATCAGTAATCATCTGCTGAAAAATTTCAAAACCCCTTTTAAGACCCAAATTCAAGGCATTTTCTCTATCCCCATTTTCACTTGATTCGGAACCAGATTTACAAGAACATACATAGAGCAATACATTATAGTGGTGTTGATTGAGCGTGATGCCATTACTTCGTGCATCATCATATAAGCGTAGGGCTTCAAAAACATCGCCACGCTTGGAACACATATCAAGCTGATGTCTAAGCACTCCCTCAGGAGATTCTCGGCATGCTTTCTTCTTTGATTTATTTGACATAGTGCCTGTATTTGGGGCTATGGATTCATTAACAGTTGATTTCTTAGAGAAAGCGAGGGTGCATAAACCAGTTGTTAAGTCCGCAGAGAAGCGATTTTGCTTAATATCAGTGATGGGTTTAGTGAAGGAGTGCATATGCCAGCAAAGAAGTGGACGGTAGGTGTGGCAATTACTTTGATGCATTAATGGCAATGAGATTTTGGAGAGGAATGTCAAGAAAGGAGAGGTTCTGATGAGTGAAGGAGTGAGAAAGTTTCCACACAGCATTTGCCTCAACTATTGATTCTCCCTCTCAGTTGCTTTCTTATGAGGAAAATTCAAAGTTGTAATTCAGAGCAAACCATTTGCAGAATGAGTTGCTTCATCTACAATATGAGCAATAAGAACCATAAATATAATACTAAAGGCCATTATAGTTCTATTTATTTGCATATTCGTCTAGAAAAATTTGAAAAGTAGCAACCTGTGACCTTATTGATGCAGAAAGTACTAGCTAAATATGTGTGATGAGTATATACTGTCAAAACAAAGTACTATTCCATTTGAGAAATTATGTATATATTCACGAGAAATAAGAAGTTTAATTTGACAATGTACTGTCAACTTACATATCCTGATGTCACATTTTGCGGTAATGGAACATCGAACAGTGTTCTATTCTTCTTCATGGGAACTAGGCATCTGCAATAAGTTAAAGTTCTTCGTTAAAAATAAGCCAAATAAAGAAATATGAGATGCCTAGTTTAATTCAGGATTGAGAAGTAAGAGAAATAATGAAAAGTTTTATATGAATTTAAATATCGGACAGAAAGCAAAAATAAATAAAATAAAATAAAATACAAGTGCTAACGCCATTTCCTGTGCACTATACAGGGTAATATCCCAGAATCAATTGAAAATGATCAATTCGCCTTTCAATAAACTTCCTCATAAATTTAAGAGGAATCAAATTTCAACTTTACCTTCATTGCTGAAGAATTGATGGAGCACTGAGAAATTGAGAATGAAATTTTTAAATCCACCAAAAGCAGGAAAGAGATGGGGTTTAGGGTTTCAAATCTCAATGATAAACAGTTAGGAGAGACAGTGGATTTTGCCGCTCATTGTTCATTGAGATAATTTGTAATATAAATGGGAAAGGAATAATAACATCGGAGTACTATATTTTTTTATAATTTTCATAATATAGACTATTTTTCCTTTCTACCAAATTGGTCCCTCTTTCTGTATTCCTATTGAAAATGTTTATGTTATAAATTAATACATCTATCCCTTACTTCACATTTTCAATTGAGTAGGCTTGGTAATTTAGTCCGACCCGAATTTTAGTCCGATTAACCCGACCCTAATTAATAGGGCTTTGGCCCAAATTTTTACAATTCGAGTTGGGTTCGGGTCACAATTTTAAGGCCCGAACAAATTTAGGATCAGGGTCGGGTTTAAAGTTAACCCGGCCCGACCCGACCCTGTTTACAAAAAAAAAAAAAAAAAACATACACACACACACGCACTTCACACACGAGCGTTAGGGATAGGCTAACAAAAAGGGGAAGAAAACAAAATCACAGCCTGCGGCCCTGCACGCACAACAGCTCTCAAACTCTCAAAATTCAAAAACCCTAAATCACAGCCGCCAAATCAGCTGTCGTACACGGAGTTCACCGAAAATTTCACCGACATAGCTGCCCAGCGTCTCCAGAAACTTCCTTCTAGTAACAACAAGTTCACTTACAACTGCGACGGCCACACTTTTAACTACCTCGTTGATAACGACTTACGGCTTCAGTATGATTCTTTTTTTTTTTTTTTCAACTTCTGTTTAAGATTTTATTTTTGCTTTGATCTGTGGGTTATCGTGTTTGTTTTTTATTTGTTTCATCGGTTCCCGGTATTCATAGCTGTGTTGCTTTGACTATTGATTTTGTAACTGTTTGAATCGCTTTCTATTGTTTTTGCTTAAAAGAAAGGCATGCATTGCCGTGGTTGTTTCACAAACGCATCTTGCAGTGAGTCAGTGAGTGGCTACAGATGTCCTCTGATCATGAATTGAAATTTATTTTATGAAAAGGACTAGCTGCCACGAGTCTGTCCAGACGCTAGTGTTGTCAAGCAACTAAAGAATAGACACCATAAGCTCTTTTAATTATAAACTAATATATGAAAAAAATTAATCATACATAGTTATCATAAAATTTTCAACCAATCTCATATTGGTTGAAAATATGGTGTCTGGCCTTTGTTTTTGTGTTGTCGGTTGTTGATTTCTTGTATTATATTGTTGAAAGTTATATTAATTTGACACTTGTAATTCTTTCCATTTTCCGCAGTTTGTTCTTGCTGATACAATGAACCACTTTGTTCTTCCTTAATCTTTCATCCTCACGAGCAGCATTTTGTATGAATGGAAAAGCATTTAGAACATGACACATGAGTTTGACATTAGAAATATTTTTTAGATGGAAAATTTCGTCTAATGTTCTGCTAATGCATTGCCGTGTTTATGACTTAATACTTTTGCTTAATTTTTAGTTTAGTTGTTACAATTTATAGATATATACCAAAATAAGGCTGGAAATGTATTTAATATTCTAAAAGCTTGTCCGAAATTGGCTACAAATAAAATAAGAGCATAAATTGTCAACTTGCTGGGCTAATTATGCAATAATCGTTACGAGTTGTTATAAACTTATAGTTAGCGCAAATAGTTTTTAAACCCAAATGTACTCTCATGTTTGATTTTCTTTTCTTTTACTTGGGGCTTGTTGCTGCAATTTAATTTATTTATCTAGACATTTAATTGCAACTTGTTACACATTTAATTTAGGTCATTATGTCAAATTCACTTGAGAATTCTCATGTTGGCAAAGAGAGTACAAATGACGACATTCCTCTTGAAGGGATCCAAGAAGTTGAAGGATCCCGTGATGATGATGGGGTAGAACAAAGTAGTAATAAAAAAAAAGCGAGGTATACGAGAACCTTCTTATGTTTGGGGATACTTCACCAAGGTAACTATTAATGGTGAATTGAAGGCGAAATGTAATCACTGTCAAGCTAAGTTAGTAGCTTCTGGTCATAATGGAACCTCACATTTAGATAGACATTTAAAAACATCATGTAAGGCAAAGGGTATTCCCTCAGTTCTTGATAGCTTACAAAAAACTCTTAGTGTGACAAAGAAAGATGATGGAACAAGTTGTATTGAGACGAGAGAATTTGATCCACTTGTTGCTCGGCAAAAGATAGCAACCTTGGTTGTAAAACATGAGCTACCACTTAATTTTGTAGAATATGAGGCATTTAGGGATTTGATATCTTATGCCAACCCTTTGGTAAAGAATTTGAGTAGAAACACTTTAAAGAGTGAGATTTTTAAATTGTATCAAGCTGAAAAGGCAAAAGCAATGGCCTTGTTGGAGAATAATGATAGTAGGGTGGCAATTACTACAGACATGTGAACTGCGAGTAATCAAAAGAAGGGGTACATGGTTGTTACGGGACATTTTGTGGACAAGTCTTGGCAGTTACAAAGTCGAATTTTAAGGTACTTTTCTTGTTATTTGATATTTATTTTAATTCAATTTAATTAATTCTAAAATTTAAATTTTTGGTGATGAATAGATTCATATATTTGCAAAATCGATATTATGTTTATTTATTTCTAATTCAATTTAATTAATTCAGAATTTTAATTTTTTGGTAATAAATAGGTTTATATATTTGCCGGCTCCACATACCGTTGAATTTCTTTCTGAAGCATTTTTTAAATGTATGTTGGATTGGAATGTGGATAGAAGGATATCGGTTGTAACTTTAGATAATTGTTCCACCAATGATGCTATGGTTGATAGGTTGATGGGATTGATTCCAGCTGATTCTATGTTAATGGGTGGGAAATTTTTTCATATGAGGTGTGTGGCTCATATTTTAAACCTAATTGTGAAGGATGGGATGAAAGTGATTGAGGAGTGGATTAAAAAGATTAAGGATAGTGTGGCTTATTGGACGGACACACCAAAGAGGGTAGAAACTTTTGAAATGACTGCGCGACAATTACAAGTTAAGTGTGAGAAAAAGTTAACACTTGATTGTGTAACTAGATGGAATTCTACATATGTTATGCTTGATGTTGCTGTGAAATATAAATTAGTATTTTCTAGACTGCAGTAGCGCGATAAACACTACACCTCTTTGCCAACAGATGAGGAATGGGAGATGGCTGAAAAGATGTTGGAATATTTGCTGCCCTTTTACTCTATGACAGAGTTATTTTCAGGTACACAATATCTCACATCTAATCTTTTTTTTCCAATGATATGTGAAATGAGGATTAATTTTGATGAATGGGATCTTTCTAGTGTGCATGTGGTTAGAGAAATGGCTGGTCAAATGATTATGAAATTTGATAAATATTGGGCCCCAATTCATGGGATTTTGGCGATGGCAGTTATTCTTGATCCGAGGTTTAAGATGCAATTGGTTAATTATTATTTTCCACAACTTTACGGTGAGGGTGCTGCAAATGAGATTCAAAGGGTGCACAATTTAAGTATTGATTTAGTTAAGTTTTATGAAAATAAGAGTGGGAATGTGAGTGATGCGGTTGTTGGTGAATCTTCTTCGGCCGATGTTCGTTTTAATTTTAATTTAGGAACTGGCCGTAAATTTTTTGATATAAAGAAGTTTGAGGCATTTGCAAGCCAAAATAGTGAGGCCATTGTATCTAAGTCCGACCTTGAGAGGTATTTAGAAGAGCCTTTAATCAAATCCACTTCGGACTTTGATATTCTAAATTGATGGAAAGTGAACCAAGGCAAATACCCTATTTTGGCTCAAATGGCCAAGGATATTTTAGCCATTCATGTGACAACTGTTGCCTCTGAATCGGCATTTAGCACTGGAGGTAGAGTCTTGACTCCACATCGGAGCAGAATATCAAAGTCCAAAGGTATGAATATAAATAATGTACAAAATAATTGGTTTAGTAATAATTTTATAAACTTGAATTATTTTCTCATTTTCTTTTTTTTTTATAGGTAAAATTCTCGAAAGTGAAATTTTTAATGGAGAGGAATTTGTGGATGAAGATGAAAGTGGCCCACAAGTGTTAGAGTAGTTTTTTTTTTAAAAAAAGTTTGGTTGTGAAATTGAATAATGAATTTTTATTTGTATTATTGTATAAGATTTTTTTTTATGTTGGGTTATGGAATTGATTTGGTTAGAATTGTTGAAAATTACATTATGTGTTTTTAATTTTAATTGTATTATGTATTTTTTATGTTGGGTTTTGAAATTAATTTGTGTGTGAAATGATTTTGGAAATGATTGAAATAATTGTGGAATTGGTTGTGGAATTGAGAATTAAATTGTGGCTGCATATCAATTCATGTTTAAGTTAAAGCAGCTTGGAGTCTTGGACAAAATCGGCAGCTGCAAGTGCTGAATTAAATTGTGGCTGCAAGTGTTAATTTTCTTTTCACAGGAAATTTGATGCAAGGGTAGACAAAGCACTGCCACTGCACCATATCAGCCTCTCCGCAGGTTCAAATCGTTGGTTTCATGGCTAATTATGTGAAAGTTCTTTATTTTTTTTGGTTTCTAGGGACGTACAATTTGGAAGTCGGAATCTTGCATTTAAGACCCAATGGCCTATTCATCTTCTGCTTACATAAATTTGGTACAAAAAACAAAGAAAATAAAAAGAAAGGATGGACCATTAGATCTACAAGCGGATCCTCTGTTTCAATTAAATTACAAGATTATCATTTTGGTAGGGTCGGGTTTAGCTCGACCCGAAATTGGCCCCAATTCGGGCTGGGTCCGACCCGACCCGAACATTTTTAGGGTCAGGCTTTTTTCGGGTAGGGCTTAAGTGTTGAGTTGATCGGGTCGGGTCGGGTTTGAGCCAAGCCCGAACCCGACCCGATGTTTTGCCAACCCTACCATTGAGTGCGTCTTCTCTTCAGCAGTGTGTTCCGTAATTTACAGCACAAATTACTAGTACAAGTCAAATTCAGTGGATGTTTTATTATAGAAGGGGATTATCACTTCCTTTCTTACAGTAATTAATATATATTATTTATTTTCTTATTATTTTCATAATAGTCAAAAACTCATTTGATAACATAAATTTATAATATTATCCTTATTTTCAACTACTCTTTTATTTATATTTATTATAACTTAAATAAATTATATGAATAGAAACTAAATAAAAAATTAAGTATTAAAAATAAGAAATAAATGTTTTGATGTGAGTAAAAAAATTAATAACAAATTTTTTTCTTTTAATTATTTATTTTGTGAATATTTTCTTCTAATAAATATTTTGTAATAGTTTAAAATTAAATATAAAAAGTATACGCAAAATATTTTATTATTTATCTTATAATAAATTTTTATTTGTCATTCAAATTTTCTTATAATAATTTTTTTTATCATTTTATAATAATTTTCTTATATTTTTATTATAAGAAAATTTTCACAAAATAAATAAGTAAAAGAAAAAAATTATTAATTTTTTTACTTATATCAAAATATATTTTTTTATTTTTAATGCTTAATTTTTTATTTAGTTTCTATTCATGAGATTTATTTAATTTATAATAAATATAAATAAAAAATTAGTTAAAAATAAAAGTAATATTATAAACTTATGCTATTAGGAGAATTTTTAATTATTATAAAAATAATATATATTAATTATTATAAGGGAAAAGTGGCAACCTCAGATTATTATTCCTTCAATTAAGTCAACATTAATCAAGGGTCCAATGTGAGATATTTTGAGATCATGAACCATAAACGGTCAAAAGTATTGAGGGGTTTAGTTGATCTATTTGAAAAATATTCTGGTTCATTTGAATTTATATTTAATTATTGTGCAGTTAATTGTAAATATCGATAAATCTGCAAGAAGCGGTTATTGGTGGAGGCAGCAGTAGCGGTAGTGACAGGTTCATTTCCCACACAATTCAATCAAATCAAAATCCATGTCGAATTTCAGAATCTAGTTTCTTTTTTTAACCGGTCACGATGACGGACAGAGCTTCATCAACATCATCATCTTCATCATTATCGGCGGCGTCAAAGCCACTCACATGGCAAGACTGGGAGAGTCTGATTGACGATTTCCAGCACGGCGGTGGACGGCTCCAAAGATGGACCTCCGAGTACCCAATCCCTTCCCTCGTAGACCTTGCCCTCACCTCCCTTCTGAAAAAGGACTTCCCTTTGAGGCTCGCTCTCATCATTTTCCTCGAAGAATTCTCCCTCACTCTTTTCACCAATCCAAAATCCCTCGATCGCCTCATCGAAACGCTGCGTTTCGTGGTCCAATCTCCCGTCGATAATTTCCACATTACTTACGCCTTAAAAGACCAGTTCTTGATCTCAACAACTTCGATTTTAATATCAGTTGATGTGTTAAAAGAATTTGAAGTTAGGTATTTGGAAAATGTCGTTGAGTTGTTATTAACTATTATTAATCGGCCGAATCACGGATTAGATAGACACACTAGGGCTGTAGCTTGTGAGTGCTTGCGACAGTTTGAAGTTTATTGCCCTGGCTTGCTTTCTGATATTGCTGGTCACTTGTGGACTTTGTGTCAAAGTGAGAGGACTCATGCTTCTCAGTCTTATATACTGTTGCTTACGAATGTTATTTATAACATTGTTGATAGGAAGTTGAATGTTTCTGTTTTGAATACTTCTGTGCCTTTGGTTCCGTTTAATGTGCCCCAGTTGGCTTTGGGTTCGAATTTGGTGGGGTTGAATTTTAAGGAGTTGAGGCGAGCTATGGCTTTTTTGTTGGAGTGGACGCAAGTCTTGACTCCTTGTGGTATGTTGGAGTTTTTGAGATTGGTATTGCCGGTGGCTGTGGCTTTGGAGTTGCAACCATCTATGTTGAAGGTTCAGTTTTTTGGGATGATTTATTCATATGATCCTGTGTTGTGTCATGCTGTTTTGATGATGTATTTGCACCTTTTTGATTCATTTGACGGGCAAGAGTGTGAGATTGTTCAAAGATTTATGTTGATTTCGAAGGAAACACAACATCATTTGGTTTTTCGTTTGCTTGCTGTGCATTGGGTGTTAGGCTTATTGAATAAAATAATGTCGAGTAAAGAAGTTGCAAAGAAGAATTCTGTTCTTGAGTTGGGCTTGAGGTTTTATCTTAGCGTCTTTGACCCACTTGCTTTGAAAGCCTTGAAGCTTGATTTGCTTGCGTTTTGCACCATTTTTCTTGATATGTTGAAAAAAGGGGGCGATTCAATTGGGGAAGTTGGGGATGGAAAGTCTGTGGTTAAGCTTTTTGAAGACAGTCTTGTATCTGTTTCAGCTTTTAAGTGGTTGCCTCCCTCAAGCACTGAAACTGCAGTGGCTTTCCGTACATTTCATAAGTTTTTGATTGGTGCATCATCTCATTTTGACGCTGATCCTTCCACCACACGCATTCTCATGGAGACTGTGATCTTTCATGCTTTACAGGTATGTATATATTTTCCATTTGTTTTTTCATCATTTTGTTCATGAAGATTGGCAATTTGTATTTTGGATAGAGATATAGATATTTTTAGAGCATCAGACTGTATATATGGTCGCTGTCTTGTGGAATAATACTGAAGAAATTCTTGTTTTCACGTTTTCTAAACCATTTTCATTAAATAATGATTATAAATTCTATAAATGGTCGGGTCCATCTTCCTCAAATTGGAGTTGGAATTTCAATTTTGAAGAGAGATTTGATTGTATAATTCCCTTCTAGCACATGTAAAGATAGCTCTACTAGAGATTTCAAACAATTTAGAATGATTTTGAGAGCCAAAGTTCAAGTCTTTGCTTGGTCTGTAGCTCTTAAAAAACTAATTTTAAGAGCTATTAGCTGCTGTTCACTAATTTTTTTTTTATGTATATAACTTTAATTGTTCAGGAGATGCTAGTGGACCTGACATTGGAGTTTCAGAGATTAGTCCCAGTCATTGTTGTTTTTATTGATCGGTTGTTAAGTTGTCAAAAGCATCGTTGGTTGGGAGAGCGTTTGCTTCAAAAGATTGATGAGCACTTGCTTCCAAGAGTCACCATAGATTATAGATTAGTTTCGTACTTCGCAATCTTTGACAGAATTGCTGAAAATGATACAATACCTCCCCATGGATTGCTAGAGCTGCTTACCAAGTTTATGGCTTTTCTTGTTCAGAAACATGGCCCCAATACTGGTCTCAAATCTTGGTCTCAGGGAAGCAGAGTGCTTGGTAATTGCCGAACTATGCTGAAGTACCACCGCAGTTCTAGATTATTCATTGGACTGTCTCGGCTGCTTGCATTCACCTGCCTTTATTTCCCTGATTTAGAGATCCGTGACCGTGCAAGGTATGGTAAAGAGAATGTTTATCCCTTTTTTTCCACATCATTTTAATGTAATCTCATTGACATTTGCCAGTGGTTGCCGTTCAGTAGCACTCTCTTATTTTAAAATAATAAAATTGGCACACTAAATATGGATATGTAAACAGAGAGTATTTTAACCATATCTCACAAAATTGGCTTCTTGTCATTGATTATGAAATCCTGCAGGATCTACTTGCGACTGCTAATTTGTGTACCAGGAGGGAAGCTCAGAGACATACTGAATCTTGGGGAGCAACTGCTTGGTGTTCCACCATCTCAGCATTCCACTTCATTTTTTAATGTTCAGTCTCCTCGACACTATCAAGATATCAAGAAGTTCAAGAATATTTCATCCTATGTCCACCTTGAGCGGGCGGTACCGCTACTTGTCAAACAATTTTGGTCCTTGTCTTTATCAACCACAGATAATAAATCTGGTTTTCTAGACAGCATCAGGGACACTGAACCACCAGTTGATGAGAGGGAACATGATGGCATTATTGACCATCAAATAATGTCTCAAAGAGAAACAATTGATCAACCACTTGAACCTTTACGGGTAATGGACTCAAAGATTTCAGAGATATTAAGATTATTAAGGAGGCATTTTTCTTGTATTCCTGACTTCAGACATATGGCAGGGCTTAAAGTTAGTGTATTGTGTAGTTTGAGGTTTGAATCTGAGCCTTTCAACCGCTTATGGGGAGGTGATTCCACTATGAGCGGAATAGATGGTGTAGATGCCCTTCCAGCCATATATGCGACTGTGCTCAAATTTTCATCCTCAGCGCCATATGGATCTATTCCTTCATGTCGCATACCTTTTCTTCTAGGTGAACCTGCAAGAAAGGGTTCCTTTTCCGATCAAACACTTGCAGTAAGTGTAATTCCTGTAGAAAATGGTTCTAGAGATAAGGAAAGCTTTCGAGCTCCTGTAACAATTGATTTGGAACCTCGGGAACCAACACCGGGTCTTGTTGATGTTTTCATTGAAACAAATGCAGAAAATGGTCAAATCATATATGGTCAACTTCATAGTATTACAGTAGGCATAGAAGACATGTTTCTCAAGGCTATTGCCCCACCCGATATTACAGAAGATGAAATACCTGGTTATTACTCAGATCTTTTCAGAGCTCTTTGGGAGGCATGTGGCACCTCTTCGAATACAGGACGGGAAATATTTTCCTTGAAAGGAGGCAAAGGAGTTGCGGCAATCAAAGGAATTCAGTCAGTCAGGTTGCTTGAAGTTCCAGCAACCTCTGTTATCAGGGCAACAGAACGCTACCTATCGCAATTTGTTGTAAGTGTGATTGGTGAACAACTTGTTGACATCGTAAAGGATGGTGGAATAATTAGGGACGTCATTTGGAAAGATGTAGGTTCGGATTCTTTTCTTGATGGCAGTACGTCAGTTACTGATGTTGAGCAGGGTCCTCTGCATCTCACATATATTGGCGATGAGGACGAGGGAGAAATTCCAGTCAAAATCAGTAAAAGAAATATGGGTTGCTTTCTTGTATTGATATTTCTTCCACCAAGGTATCATCTCCTTTTCCGGATGGAAGTATGTGACATTTCAACCTTAGTTCGAATTAGAACTGATCACTGGCCTTGCTTAGCATACGTTGACGATTATTTGGAAGCATTATTTTTTGCATAGGAGTTTATTCTTTTTATAATTACTTGTGCACAGAAAAGATGAGTCTTTTATTTTTCATCATCCTCATCAGCTTCTGATGTTGCCACTGTAGACATTTTGCCCTAGTTTCTTTCTCCATGTTGTTTGGTACGAAGGTGAGTAATTTTTTTTTTTTTTTGTTTGTACCGAGAATGAACCATAATGTAAATAACTTTGCAAGTCGCTCCATGTTCCATTTTTTCAAAGTATTGGAGAGTTCTTCAAACCATTGTCATTTGCTTTGGCAGATAGTTCGGAGTTGGAAACAGTTTGCAAATATGATGTCAATTAATTGTTTATGACAATCACGACCTTAAAACTTCATGATCACTTTTGAACGTAACTGAAATATTGTTGAATTGCTTTTCTAGTTCTCCAACACGTTTTTGTTTTTTTGCTAGTTCACGAACAAACCTGAACTAAAAACAAATGAACAAAATAAATTCCTAACTAAACCACTTTTGTAAATAACTACAACTGCATTTAGATGGCCCTAATTCGTGAAGAGTTTCAAATAATGATATCCACAAATATTAACCTCCGTTGACTTCCACTATTATCCCGTTGACTAATTGATAAGCCAAAGTCCCATGTTCATCATTGCAATCATATTTCAAGTGGAATTATTTGTACCCTAAAGAATACTCAAAATCGTACACTAATCTATGAAAACAAAATAAATAGATTGACTTCTATTCAATAAAAAAAAAATTCCACATTCAAACCTTTTAAATTAATTATCTTTATCTTACACCACACTCGTTAAACAAATGCTATCTACTACTCTGAAACTCATTTTATTCAAATTTATTTGGCCAAAAAATCAACTAGCCAATTACTGTAGAAGAAAACAAATTCACCTTTCTTTATCTTCTTGTTCATTGCTTCGCTGCTCTAACAAGCAATCACTGAGCGGCTGTGCCACTAATACACAATGCCATGCTTGGTTAGTCCAGCTTAATTATACTAATCGGTATACTACTGCAGACACTAGATAAAAGCTATAAGTTTAATACTGGGCGGAGACAATGTCAAATCTTCCAGATTAGGGGAAAAAAAAGAGGGGGGGTGGGGGGGACAGAAGTAAAATATTATTAATGCTCCTTGGCAACAACTGATGATATATGCGATTGTCAAGGGCACGATGAACCGTATCATCCGAATCCTATGAATACATGACAAGGGGAAATTTACTATAATACAACAATCAAAATGTAAATGAGATGCTGCACCACTAGAGAAAAATGAATAAGAACCTAAAAATCAGTAAACTCTACAAGAACCTAGTTCCTCATGCAAAAAGGAAAGCTATCTCCGCTCCTGGTTTCTCCTTGAACTGGATGGGAGCCTCCCACCATCAGTCGAGCTTCTACTTTTTGAATCCTTATGATTATCTTCATTTTGATCAAGTGATGACTTATGCTTCCGCTGTATCTCTTCAGCATGTCGACGCCATAGAGCCTCCCTTTCTTTTCTGGGCATCTTGCTATACCGGGGATCAGGCTTCAAAACACGTTTAGCTGTTGACCACGAATTAAGGACTGTTTTTCCATCTTCTGTTTCTTGGGCAGCTGCTTCTGCAGTGATGACTTCAGATAACAGACCTCTGAAGTCATGGGCACATCGCTGAAGAAAAAGCCAAACCAAAAATATGTATCAAAGAGAGTCATATAATTTATACATAGTAAAACTACCAACGAAATCATGCTTTTTTAAAAACTTTTAGTATGTATTCCAAGCTACCATTCCTTTTCTTTTAAGCAAACGAGACATTAGAATTTCAACTACAATACATGATTCTTCAGCATTATATTCATTTTCATAAAGCAAAAACATATTTGGGTTTGCACTTTGCTCGCACTTTAATAATACAATTTCATACCTATCGCTTTTAAACAGTAGGCAGGATTTAAGATATCGTAAACAATATGTCATAGGCAACGTTTAACTAAAATAGAGCATTCCAGAAACTATCTATTTCCCAAGATAACCACCACAACCAAGGTATAAAATATCAAATGGATGTAAAAAGATAAAAATAATGGTCTGAACTGGTCATTTTCAGATCTACGCATAAGTATATCAGGAATGTTCACTTGTCATATCACAAAATAACAAGCATTTATTCGGATATCTTGTTTAGTTAACTATTTTGAGCAAACCCAAAACTTAAGAGCAAGTTACAATTTCCAAATTGACTATCTATATCTCAAGGAGTCTAGTACAACTCAATTTGAATCTGTATGGAATATGGCGGGAAAAGAAATTAATACCCAATAAATTAGTGTGACATGATTTCTCTTTGGTCAAAAGGCGTAAGCATTTAGGATTCAAAACATGTCATGAAGTAAGGATCCAAACACATCAAGTTGCTACAGGCTTTGATTCAATTGACAATCTTTTTTCTAAGAACACTACCAGATCAAATTCATTCAATGTATTTGACAGTCGAACCCAAACAAGCAGAAGAGGTAAAAAATTATTCATTTTGCTTCTTCAGAACTCATGCTAAGTCCATGTAGGAAAGATTAAAATGCTATGGTTCAAGTAAACCGGTCATAGTTAAAAAAACAGTCCAGTATCGCTGATCACTTAAATGTCCGTAGCAAGCTTAGAGACTGAATCAAAAACATTCCCACCAAGCCAACCAATACAAATACTCAATGAATCAGCACCCGATTATAAGTAAAAGGAGGACATCACATAGTACGTAACCATTCAGCAGTGAGCAAGAGGCACAAGATGGCTGCAGAATTACCTCATAAAGCATCTTTATATGCTCTCGAAAGAGTTTCTCTCTATCAGATGAATCTAGGTCAGCATTGGTTGCACGTCCTTGAGGATCCTTTTCCAGTTTAGGCCTTGATTCTGTCCAAGATGCCTAAATACATCAACAAAAGAAAAAGATTAAGTGATTTATCAGCACAATAAGTGGGACAGAATTCTAACTAACACTAACAGGTATGACACAGAAGGGTTATCAGCACAGTTAGCTCTTCTTCTTTCTTAATCTCACACATCACTACAATTTAAATCAACAATATTTTATTTCTGACAACTTTGTCTCCAAACAAGTTCATTTGTCAATTATGACCATTGTTTGCAGAGCATTCAAGGATGACTTGCACCAAAGTATACATGGCAGAACCATAGAGGGCGACCTTTTAGAGAACGTTCATTGAATTATTCTAATTTAAAGAGAATATCAAACTATACAGACTAGTCCACAATTAAAAATTTTACGGTTCAAAATTAAAAAGCATTCTGTGGGAAAGTGAACTGTTTATCTTAGCCACATGAATCACATGCATTTTAAACATTCAAGACAAATAGTTAATCACAGAATTGACTCTTTATACTTTAATGACTTTAGCAATCATTAAAACAGCAACAGACCACAAAAGCATAGTAGGTACATAATTTAACAAATAGAAAGATTCTTTAACAATTATAATACCTGAGGGTCTTTAATTGTTTCCACAAGTAAAGCTTGAAATGATGTAACTGCCTCCTTTCTGCGTACTTTTAATCGCACCCTTTCCATTTCTTGTTCTTCCCTTTCCTTCCGTTTCCGCAATTCTCGTTCCCTTTCCTTCAGTTTCTCCTGAAAATCAACAAAAGTTTCACATAAATCAACATAAAATACTTGCAATTTGCAATCACCATAAACAACTCTACTAGTAATTTCAGAAAAGTTAGTTCCACAATCCAGAAGTTGCACAATAGCTCTACGAGATTAATCACAGGGATAAAAGATGTCTTCATAGGTATAAATCATACAACCAACCTTTTATGATCATTAAAGCAAATAAGTGTCAGAAACTTTACTCATTGAACAAGTCCACTCGTCACTTGCAACTTTCTGGCTTACTTTTACAGTTCATTTGGGCGGCAAAACAATTAAACGAATCAAATTTGAATTGAATCGGTGACAAATTGGATCAAAACTGTGTTGACTCTGATTCGATTAATTTATTAAACAACTTAAAATCTCAAGATTCAGAATCGACTCGTTTATTAAACAAATATTTTCAATTCATTTAATTCGTTTAGTAGAACTAATAAACGAACCAAATCGAATCTAGATTAGTTTACTATTCGTTTATCCTATAACGAATCCATAATGAATCAAATTGAATATGAATTTGTTTACAAAAATATAATAAAATGAAGCAAAATAAAATATAAAAAGAACACAAATTTAACATCCTGCAAAATACAAACTTATTATCATTTATAATTACTATATTATAGCCTTCAAACTTCAAAAGATTTTCATACATATTTAAGGATAAATAAATTTAATTAAACGAATAATAAACGAATGTATAGTATTCGTTTCGTTTATAACTTATTATCATTTATAATTACTAAACAAACGAATCAATATCCTCAAACCCGGATTCAATTCGTTTAATTAGCGAATCGAATCGAATCAAATTCACCCATTTATTAAATGAATCAACTTTTTCAAACCCAAACTCATTTAATTTGTATCGAACCAAATCAAATATATGAATCTTGACCCAAATTGCCACCCTTGCGCGGGTTCAATGCATGCCATGAACATAAAAGAGAAAGACAACTCCACAAAAAAATATGTGAAAAAACAAAGAAACAATGTACACTAGATGTATCCTTAATCTGCTTGCACCATTATGTTTCCCAGTAACTCAAGAAAAATCCCACCCAAAAATGTCAAAACTAAGAGGTATGTTACAAGAACCTTTGGTTCAGCACGACCACAAAAGTGGCACATTCAGTAGTGAAAGAAAACTGTTGTAAATGATCAGATTTCACATTTTATTGTGTCTTGAAATTAGTAATCATCATGAATGTATGACTTATATTAAATATTGTTTTCATGAAGGCAACAATATCAAGTAATAAGACCTGGGTGTAGAATTATTATTAACAGACAACAAAAGATATAAATTGAAGATAGAAGACCCACAAGGAAGCAGGCGCCCTCACACAATTAAATCACTGTGGAAAACATCCAAGTTGCCTTGTAGTTAATGTACTTGAAGCACTAAGATTTAATAAGCCAATTGTCTAGAATTTTCACTGATGTTTTAAAAAACTAGTTCAACAAAATCCACTACAGCATTAATAATGCAGAGCCAATCATATTTTTCATAAAGCAATGATAGGAATAGAGGAAACAGAAAAAATAAGAGAGATATTCTTTACAAAAAAATTTACATGTATACCTGCTCTTCCCTTCTGGCTTTTGCCTCTCTTTCTGCTTCCTCTTCAGCAGCCTTTAATTCACGTACATATTCATTAAATATAACTTCCCTATCCTCATGCCTAACAGATTTATATCTTGGGTCGTCCCGTAGAATATCCTTCACCTACATCCAAAAAATAAATTAATAAACAGATGATCAATGAATAGTACTGTTTATTCCAATCAAAGAACTTCCACATCAAAATTGGAATATAAATTTTTAATAGAGTAGCATAGTGTTCTACAAAATTATGCAAACAATTCCATTGATCGAAACAATTGTGTAAAAGTAATCATTAATGACATTACAACTAAACCACTCTTCTGAAAATGTAACCACCATTGTTCTTGAATACATCCACTGCCTTAAAATTCAGCATTATATTTTGCATAGACAGGTTATTATACTTTTCAATCTAAAACATGATAATGAATCCTTATTTTCAACAATTTTAACAGAAAATTGAGCTTTCTTAGCCAAGTGGTTGTGGAGGTTTCCATTAGAAAAAGATTCTTTTTTCGCAGCGGGTCACAAGAAGTAAATATGGACTCCATACCAATGGATGGGACTCTATTGGCTCAACCTGGATCTAATAGATGTCCTTGCAAAGCCATCTCATATGAATAATTTTTTCCTTCAAATCAGGTGGGCAGTGGGAAACAATGAGAAAATGCAGTTTTGGGAAGATATTTGGGCAGGAGACCTCTCTTGTAGGAAATTTCCTCATTTCTAGAGATTAATTCTTTCGAAGAATGAGCCTATAAAATCTAAAATGGTGAGGGATGCTGCCTCAGAGTGGAGATGGAATTTAACTGAGTAATTTGAATAATATAGAAATTCAAGAGCACACAGCCCCCTAAAGCATTGATAAATTCTTTCTCCTTTGATAAGCGTATTGATAATAAAAGAAAATTTCTCCTATTCTTAGTATGTTATGTGAGAAGAGGGAACTATTCGGCTGAATCACTTAAAATTTACTCTTTCCAGGAATGATTACTAGCTCTAACCATAAATATATGCCTTGAAACCGAGTTACACTTCAACAATCTATAACTCTTCAACATTCTAGATGCCAAATTTTAAGAACATTATATACAGGAAATTGGCAAAATATGATGGGTAATTACACCAACCTTCGACCAACGGGAACTAAGAGTTATATCCCCTTTTTCTCGGAGCATAGATTTGAAGCTAGAGGCTGCGGCGGCACGTATTGCTTGAGCTTTTTCTTCAGCAGCCCTCTTCAAAGGAAGGACCCTGACACAGAAGTAAAACCTTGTCTAAATAATATGATACAAGTGACGCATTTTAAATCAGAAACAGTTACCACCGCACAAATCAAAAATCACTTTATCAGCTAGGGGAAAAAATGTATCTAAGAAGCTAGTTTCTGGCCTACTACCAGCTGAAACATCATTGATCCCCAGAGTAAACAACAGAAATCAATAGCTGTGTCCGCAATCATGTTAGATGTCAATTCCCAAAAAGGATCAGAGAAAAGAAGATTATACAGATGTAACTTATTTTTAATCCACAGTATCAAAGTTCAATGAGATAGTTTGCAGGTACTTGACAGGCAACTTTATGGGGGTGCATCGGGCCTCAATTACTTTTAATCCACAGTATCACATGTTAAATGGTCCTAGGTACTTGACAGGTGACTTTGTGGGGGGTGCATCAGACCTCAAACAGTTCTCTAAAACAGCACTCCAAAAAGCAGATGCTGAGGTATTGCAAAATGCTCACATACAAGGCAGAAAAAGAGCTGAAGCTAATTTTCTTTCTGAAAAAAGAAAATACCTTTCATTCAATAACAACTCCCGATCCTTGCGGTCTAAGGCCTCAAAACGTGGATCACTGCCCCATTTCTTTTTGAAAGTCTGATAATCAGTGCTGTGGTCAATATCCTGAAAATTAAAATATCGTCTATAAGCAATTTGCTGGCCCAAGTTTCAAAGTCAAGGATTGTCTAATAAGTTGGTACAAAACAAAAATAGTAAAATAAGAAGATACTTCAGTTCCAAAGAGGTTTTGTACCTCTGACACTTCCTCTAGCAACTGCTTGAATCCCTCTATCGCAGCCTTTTGAGCTGCTCGTTTTTCCTTTCGCTCCTCCTCAGCTCGTGTTTTAACATAACGTTCAAACAAGGCCCTCCTTGCAGATTGACTTTGAATAGCCTGCAAAAGAAGATAGCCTCCCAATAAGATAAGCAGCATGAACTCATTTATGTAATAGGGAAGATTATTCACACTGTTGCAGCAGGAGAGTCAGCAAAAGGCCACTGCATGTATACACAGCATAAATGAATTGTCCTCGTATAAATACAAACACCATAGGGGAAAAAATAAAAGGCAAAAATTTTAACACTGTAAAATTAGTTTCAAAGTCTCAGAGACCATTGCCCTGAATTACACTAAAGAGCGATTGCCAATTACACAAAAGAAAGTTGTAGTGAACTGAACAGTGCACTTAAGCCACCAACTCTTGAAGCAAGGGTCCAGACAGGATGCAAATAAAATATTATATGGATATGTTGAAGTAGTTATCAGAGAACAAAATAATAAATAAGATCTGATACAGCAAGAATAGATAAATAAACACAATGATTTGACAGATAATTACCAACTCATGCATTAAGAAGTCAAATAAAACATAACAAATAGTGAGACATTTAGGGACATTTGCCATCCTGTATTTTAAGGTGTTAAGATCAATAAACTATAACGATAAAATAAAAGGTTTAATTGCGTTTTTGAAAAATAAACTTGCACAGGTACGCATAATTATCAAGTTACCCTATGGAAAAAGGTTTACTTTAGGTCTTAGAGTACATGCAGTGATTAGCAAAGCATATGAGTCCCATTCAAACACTAGAGACGCCAATGTGGTAAATGGGGAACAGTCAGAAACACTTTGAAAGCAATACCAAAGGAATATCCTTCTTTTTCCCCTGACATTAATTATTTGTGGAACAAGGATGTTCAACTTTGGGAGGACAACTGACATGGAGAGTTCTCTTTTAATGAATGTTTCCTTCAGCAATTTAGATGTTTCCTTAAAAGAGATCTTTCAGAAAAAATAATTCATATTCATTGGACTGAACAAACCTTAAAACGGGGATCAAACACTATCTTCGGCAGTTCCTTCTCCCATTTTGAGAATGGTGCCACTCCTCGCTCCTTGAGCATTTCCTGCAAGTATCATGGGCAAGATAAAAAATAAGTTTAGGCAACTAGCATTTTTCACTGGCTACTTTTAAAGTTGCATCAAAGAGAAATAGTAAAGCATTAGAAGACAACAGTAATAAAAAAAATATTAACAAAATACATAAATGAAATCCTAGGAAAGACACCAGAACTCTCATGGGGAAGGACAAGTGGACAACTACAAAAACCAAATCAACTCCACATAAAAGAAAAAAAAGAATATTTAAAAAAGCAAAAATAAAATTTTAAAGGTACCTTAAATTTAATTATACACTCCTCCTTTGTTGGTCCAGTCTCTCCATCTTCTGAATCTGAAGATGAATCGGACATAGTACCATCTCCGTTAATATCTTTTAACTTATCTTTAGTGTTCTCATTTTGCAAGCCCTTAACAGTGACCTCAACTGCTTTAGAGCCATTTGATTCAGATGTCACTGCTGCTGATGAAACTGGGCCAGGTGAAGCAGTAGGAATTCCAGAGTCCTGCAACTTCTTCTTTATCAAATCCAGAGCAGATGATGATCCAGGCATACTTGAGGTTCTGAGAGCTGTGGCATCACGGCCACCTGTGTTTACAGCAGGAGAACTCAAACTTATTGCATTAGATCCTTTCTCAATCACAATGTTGCTATTTGGCACTGACTGTTCTTTCAATGTGTCATCATCCTCTTTCTTTTTCAATTCTGTCACCTCACTGGGAATCTGCCAGCTGCTTACCTGATTGGCAAATCAAAAAGCAAGTACATAGGGTGTTATGATACATATGAACAGCTAAATCTATAACATGTGATAAATCTCAAGTGTTATCATCTACTTTTACCTGTCAAAGCTGTTGACTTAAATATGTCTTTACAAAGACGAGCCAGCATATCAGTATGACAATAGAAATTAACAGACTTCATGAAATATTACCAATAAAATTCTTTTCAATACGAACATTGATTATTTATATCAAAGAGCCAAAATGTACTGGAACAAAACATCCAGTCCAGATGATACCGGAATGAACAATTTTCCCACATAACTGACCAAAATTCAAATTCAATATCATACCTTCATTTTGCTGTTGTAGTAATACTTTTTGCCATCATTTGTGGTGACTAATGCCCAATCAGTGCCAGTCAAATGCTCCCTATATACAAGAAAACATGACATAATTTGCAAAGCAAGTTTCAACATATAAACTCCTGCAAAAACTCTAAACACCAAGAACAATCAAATCCTACACTAAGTTTAATGGAAAAGTTGTAACAATGCTCCAGTATGTCAAAAGCACACTCAAAAGTTCAAGGAAATATATAATAGACAACTCTATTTCCAGTGAGTGACTTAGGCATACTTCTTTTCTTGTTAGGTGTTTAGACTTCTGTATGGCAAAGGTATGTATCCCCCAGCACGGGCGGGGGGTGGGGGGAGTGGTGGTGGGGTGGTTGGGGTGTGAGAGGATTAAACATCAGCCAAAAGGATCCAAATACAGTTTATTCACTTTTTCAAAATTGTCAGTAGAACAGATTTTGGGTTTGTTGAGAAACATGACCGTGATAAACTATTGTCCATACAAGTGGCTATCGTCTTAACATATCTCATAAGGATTATCAAAATGTATGCCTTTTCTTGTTAGGTGTTTAGACTTCTGTATGGCAAAGGTATGTATCCCCCGGCACGGGCGGGGGGTGGGGGGAGTGGTGGTGGGGTGGTTGGGGTGTGAGAGGATTAAACATCAGCCAAAAGGATCCAAATACAGTTTATTCACTTTTTCAAAATTGTCAGTAAAACAGGTTTTGGGTTTGTTGAGAAACATGACCGTGATATACTATTGTCCATACAAGTGGCTATCGTCTTAACATATCTCATAAGGATTATCAAAATGTATGCCTTTTCTTGTTAGGTGTTTAGACTTCTGTATGGCAAAGGTATGTATCCCACGGCACGGGCGGGGGGTGGGGGGAGTGGTGGTGGGGTGGTTGGGGTGTGAGAGGATGAAACATCAGCCAAAAGGATCCAAATACAGTTTACTCACTTTTTCAAAATTGTCAGTAAAACAGGTTTTGGGTTTGTTGAGAAACATGACCGTGATAAACTATTGTCCATACAAGTGGCTATCGTCTTAACATATCTCATAAGGATTATCAAAATGCAGAATAAATAGGAAAATCCACACACGATAAATTAAGTCAAGATTCACGAACAGTTTGTTCTCAACTCAAACAAGTATCCTTTTGATCTTTACTCACAAAACAAGCTTCAAACCATCAATTTCCTAAGAATGTATAACTAAAAATCAAAACAAGCATGTCGATCTGTTTTTGCATATAACAGTTGAAATAAATGACCATCAGTAAACAAGCATGAATTGTTGACAAAATCGACTAAAAACATTGACAATAATCTGCATCTACAAGATATGTGAAGAAGAGGAAGAAACAAGGGAAAAATGGCTTTAAAAAGACAAATAAAATATTTAATATTTACTTTAAAATGCTCCTTTACGTGATGAAAAGTGATGCCATGAGAACCAACACCCATGTGAAAGTTGTTGAGCAAGTATTTCAAAGACTGCCCAGACAGCTGCATATTTAAATTTATTCAACAAATGGGCAAAAAATCATTCTTATCCTTTGATTCATCTAATCTAGCAGGGAAGAACAAATGTTCACATTATAACCACTATCAGAACATTCCAGTAGAAAACCCACAATTTATATAATAGGTAACATATGAAGATCTCTTAAAGTTGAAACTTACATTGAAATCGGAGTTGGCTGCACAGGAACTTTGTCTGGCTGCACAACATCAAAATACGAATACAATCAGGCACATGGTCAACAACACTAAAAATAGCTAATATAAAGCAATAAGTGATGGTCAATTCAATCATATGAACAAAAGATGGTAGCTTGTAAAGAGAAGTGTGTGTGTGTGTGTGTGTGTGTATCCCAGGTATGATAAAAAGAAGTGACAGCAGATAATTTCCAATAATACAAGCCTTCACAAAAACGCTAACATCCCTCTAAGAGAACATGTTAAAAATCAAACTAGGCAAATGGTAAGTGCCATAAACCCATATTCAATATCACATGTACACATTTCTACAATGGAATACCCTATCAAGCCATGGGTTACAAACACTTCTTCTTCATCTAATACTATGCTTTTCCACCAATAATTCAGAAGACTGCAAAACAAATAAATAAATTAACTAATTACTTGTAAACAAATGACGAAAGGTCATAACTATTTATACCTCCCCCTTAAAGCCAGCAGGTTTTTCATAAGTTGATTCTCCTGTTACAGCATTATAATAGTAGACAATCCCTGTGTCAGTCTTGTGGGCTGTCCAGGCATCTAATTGTTCATTGACCGAAGCTCCGATCCTTGAGCTCACATCATGTAAATGTTCCTTTTTATCTGTGAGAGATGCCCCAATTGATAAAGCAAGAAAAAACTCCAGGTTAAATTGGTGAAAGATAAAAGATCTTACATCAATAGTTGATCAGTAATCAACCATAAACCCTAAGCGTACCAGTTCCTGAAGTAGGTGCTTCTGTATTCATTCCAGAGGTGCCAACCAACTGATGTCCTGGAATAGCAGAATGTGAAGTTGCAGCAGCAGTTCTCATCGAAGATACACCAGGAGGTTGAGCATCAATTTGTGAAACAGAAGGATTAGGCATGCCATGCGCTGGCAAAGGAAAGGGAGAAGGATAAGCAGCAGGATATGGCAGAAACGGTAACCAAGGCCTGACACCCATCTGAGGTGGCTGCAGCAGTGGTCCTTGGGGAGAAACACCTACAGGAGGTAATGATGGATAGGTAGGGTATATCTGATGCTGAACAGCTGAACCTGAATTTGATGGAGCAGAAGGGGTTGGCACACTGGGTCTCAACCCTGCAGAAGAGTAAAAATCCCCAAATGCAGATGAAGTATCCTTTGTTCTCAAGGTTAATAATCCAGGGGGAGCTTGTGTTTGAGGAGTTACAAACAATCCAGGAGGTGTGGAAAATGACGGGATGGTAGGCATCCAAGAAGTTGTTGTGCTAAGTGCAGAGGCAGAGGATGTAGCCACTGTAGAGTCTGAAAAAGTTCTTACCGACGCTTGAACAGGCTGAGAATTAGTTGATGTAGATGAGCCAAGACCAGCATCTTCAACAGCTTCGAGTTTATTCTAAAATAAGCAAAGCAAATCAAAAATAAAAAATTATCTCAATTTTACTCCATTTGTTCATAAGCTTTAATTGCTCATTAGCCAATGTCAAATACAGTCAACATGTTTGTAAGCGGTAACTAGATATCACAATATATAATCTAGAGCAACCACTCCTCGATAAACTGTATCTCAAAACTTACAAGCAATTTGCGTAATGAAAAAGACAAAATCATGCATAATTAAATAATTTCCTGAGGTCCAGTTGTCCACAAACTACACAACCATAAATAACAAAAGCTTCTGACCCTTCTTAAAAATGAGTCCCAGACAAATAACTTAAGTTCTTTAAAAGATGGTGAAACGGAAGAAAAAAGCACCAGAATAGATTTAACATGAAGACAGAGTTTGAAAACACAGCATAAGGTGCCATGTAATAATTTAGATATATATACAAGGATCGTCAAAATAAACTGAGGAATATAACTTATCTGTTAGTGGGTGCCATCTAGGACATACAGACAGCAAGATGAATTAAAATTGTGGTTTTGTTAGCCGTGATAATAAAGTCTTTCCAACAAAAATCGTACAGGACCAGTATAATTTCATATTGTAATTGTCATCTCCTCGTGTAAACATTTACAGAGAAACAAAAAAGGTTTTAAGAGGAATCAACTCGCACCATATTAGGTTGGAACTGCTGGTTAGGAGAGTAACCAACAACGGTTTGTGAAGCACTGTAAGTAAAAGAGGAAACAACAGGTGGAACAGATGGATTTGAGTTAATAACCTGCATTTCAGCAAAATTAAAATAACATAAGTATTAACTGAATAAGAATTAGATATGTAACCATCCATAAATGCGAAAAATGAGATAAACTGGCACTGACAGAAGATGCTGAATGCCCAGAGCCTTCCGAGTTCTGGAAAGAGAAAGATGATTGGGGAATAACACCGCCAGTGGCAGTCACAGATTTTGCTTGAGAAGGCCCACTTATTGAATCATTTGTAGCAGTATCAGAACCATTTGATGTAGGAGCAATTGGAGTCGAAGAAGCCACCAATGATCCTCCCACAGGTTTACCCGAAATAGGAGCATTGGCTGTCAATTGCTGTACTTCTGGAGGTAACCAAGCTGGTGATGTCATTATTTGATCTGCCACAAGATAATATTAACATAAGGTCCAAAATACATAATTAGCACTCAAGATTGAAAATAATAATAATAATAAATTCATGGCCAAGCCACTGTGCGCATACTAAAGATGATTCTAAACAGTTAGATTCATTCAAAATCAAAATGCAACATTTCTTGAATGATTAAAGGCTTAGAAGGAAAAGTTTCAATGGCAGTTCTTAATGTCATGCCAGAACTGTTCTAAACAGAGAGCCAACGCCTTCTTCTTCTTCTTTAAGAATTTTTATGGATGTTTTCAACTTAGGAAACATTTGTATCATGCTTCAGTGCAAATTAAAAAAACAAACTACAAATCATAACTAGAGAAAGAAAGAAACCCTAGCGACATTAGTCATGTAATTTGTATTTCAAAAGGAAAAAACGAAAAACCTAACAATAACTTTTAGAGTGGAGAGGTATACGAGCGAATAGAGAAGTAAACAAACAGGTCATTCTTTTTCATTTTTCGCTCGGGAAACAAACAGGAATGCAGTCAAGAAAAATACTAACCAGACCTAATGAATGGAGACTGCGCCTGATGAATTAGCGAGTGGAGGGAAGGGAATAGCACGCAATATAACTCCAATCTCTCAATTGTGCAAAAATTTTACGGATGTATGAAGACCACCGAAATGACCAAATTAGTCTCCGAACAACCACTTGAAGTTACTACATTACCCTCACATATGTGTGTGCACATTTTTATTTTAAGTATGAGGGTGGACAAAACCCAAATAATTTTTTTTTTCTCCCATACCCCAAAACTCGAGTACGAAAGTTAGCTGCTCTAAGCTTGATGCTGTTACCATTCCAAAAACGCCCTTGAGGCTATATATATATATATATGTATTGTTAATAAATTTGATATTGTTATCAATCCGACCACACGTTTGGGGTTATATACATACACATATACGTGTATATATATGTGTGTCTATGTGTGAGCACCCGCGTGTGTGTACGCGCATATATATATATATATGTGTGTGTGTGCGCGCGCGCGCGTCTATATATATGTGTATGTATATATTTTCTTAAACATGAATTCAAAAAAAAATCTTAAATAGGATATTGAGGTGAAGTCATGGAGAAATAGACCAAAATAAATTCTAGAACATCTATCAAATTTTAACTTAAAACACTATAACCTGGGGATTAAAATAAAATATAAACATCTCTTATAATTTTCAATGGTAATGCAAATCAATTGTGTGTTGATAAATGATAACCCAATAAAGAATTAATAGTTATTATGGATAGCCATTAACAACATAATATCACAACAATCATAATTTTATTATTGACAATGAATTAGTGTTAAGAAATCTCAATTGGTCGGTAGACACATTCTCATCTTAAATTTAAGATAAAATGTTGGTTTTGTTTTTTTAACTTTATAAGACGGGAGATATTCATTTATTAATATAATTAATTAACATGTCAGTCTTATACGTTATATTTCACTAGTTTTTTCTAATATAATAATTTTATTATTGATTTTTTATGAGAATATTAAGATAGAGGAGTTGAAACTCCCTTTCATTAGCTTTATAAGGTGAGAGATGTAGTTATATATAGACTATAGTAACTATATATATGGCTCCATCAATATTATTATTTTTAATTAACATACGGGTCTCCTATACGTTGCATATTTTTACAAGCTAAACCTACAATCTGAGGTTTATTGTGAAATTATATATATGTCGTTGCAATAGTTTACATAATATCAAAAGATTGAGTTTGTCAATTAACATTTACTAAAAAGGATTTCCGGTTCACTCAAAATCGTGATCCCGGTTTACCCGAAAGCAGAATGAAAGTGTATTAAATCCCCAAAATTCAAATCAACGAAAGAGCAGCGGCAGCCTCGGGCGGAGTGGCAACGGTGTAAAATTATGCAAGAAGTAAAGAAACTGTGGGATGAAGTGAGGGAGCTGAGTTTAGGCAGCAACTCAACCATCGAACGCCTCGAGTCACCACCGACGCCACTCCAGTTCCTCAGAGACTACGTTTCTCAAAACAAACCCTGCATCATCAAAAACGTCAGCCTACATCACCAATGGCCAGCGTTTTCGCTTTGGCCCCAACCCTCTTATCTTTCCAAAACCCTCGGCTCATCTCCTCCCGTCTCCGTTCACCTCTCGCCCAACGGCCGCGCCGACTCGCTCGTCACACTCACCCACCCGCGGTCTGGAGAAATCTCCCAGTGTTTCGCCTCTGCCCACGTGGAGCGCTTGCCGTTTGATGAAGCGCTTCAACTGGTTTCGAATTCAAAGAATGGTGACGTGGTTGCGTACTTGCAGCAGCAGAACGATTGCTTTCGGGATGAGTATTCGGCTTTGGGTTCTGATTGTGATGAGCATATTGCTTGGGCTACCGAAGCTCTTGGGTGTTACCCCGAGGCTGTGAATCTTTGGATTGGGAATCAACTTTCGGAGACTTCGTTTCATAAGGATCATTATGAGAATCTCTACACTGTCGTTTCGGGGCAAAAGCATTTTCTTTTGCTTCCTCCTACCGATGTTCATCGTATGTACATTCGTCAGTATCCTGCTGCTCATTACTCCAATTCCCGAGTAAATGTAAAATGATTGATTCATTTCTTTCTTATTTTTATTTCAGCCCATTGATTCTGATTTCTGAATAATGTGGAAACTTGAATGTTGGTATGTAGGATGTGGAACGGTTTACGTTGGAGCTGGAGGAGCCTGTGAGATATGTGCCTTGGTGTAGTGTGAATCCTTATCCATCTCCGGAGACTAGAGAAAGCGAAATGGCTAAATTTCCATTGTATTTTAATGGGCCTAAGCCATTTGAATGTACTGTCAACGCGGGAGAGATTCTCTACTTGTAAGATTTATATTCTTTTTTTCTTTATAAATGAATGCATTTCGACTCCAGTTATAATATCTTCAGGTTTGCAGTTAGGCTGTGATTGTTCTGAAAAGCGTTTTGAATGAAATGATTATACAGGAATGTTCTACTTGGATATATATCTTGCAATGGAACAAGGGAAAATCAAGTTTAGTATCTGTTTCTGGTTGGAGTGGCATGTTTTGGCGATAAGTGATGAAAATAAAAATAGTTGCATTCAAGCATCCATTTCATATATCAGTTGTATACAAAGACACAAATTTTATTGGATGATGCTTTTTATTGTTTAGTTAGATAAAGTGTTGAGTTAGTCTGTCCTGTACATAAATATAGCATGCAGGGTTGTGGGCATAAACCGCATGTAAGATTCATTTTTAAGCAATAGGCCTGTGGGGTAACTTCTTAAGTACATCCCTCTTTCATTACCTACAAGGAAAACAAAGTTTCTCTGGTTCCAGAAATGTTAATAAAGAATCAAGCTTTGGTTTAGGATGGTGCAAAATGGTGGACAAACAAAAATATTATAATGTTTGAACTTGACTTTTTGAATGGTCAGATTAATTTGGTTTCGAAAAGCAGTTCGTAACTCTGAGGTCTATGTGGTGGAGTTAATGCAGGCCAAGCATGTGGTTTCATCACGTTAGACAGAGCCCAGATGACAACGGATACACTATTGCCTTAAACTATTGTAAGGCTAAAGCATCATTTTTGTGTCCTTATTTTAAGATTTAAATCACATCTTATGTAAGACATAAACTATTGCATTTATGGCATTGGCAGGGTATGACATGCAATTTGATATCAAGTATGCATACTTCAACTTCTTGCAATCACTTCATTTCAAAGCACCCTGTGATCCAACATTGCTAGAGATTGACTATGAGGATTCCAGAGCTAATGCATCTATCTGCAACTCAAGAGAGAAATTATTTGCAGATGCGTCCTCATTGAATGAACTAGAGACTACAAAGGACAGTGAAGATGCATGTGCACTGATTTGTTAGCCTGGGTGATGAAATTCATGGAACTGACAAGACAAGATACAGAAAAAGTTAGTCGGCGGCAGTGTAATAGAAAGAAACAACTGCAGCTGGGAGATTGCAGTAACAGTGCTGATGGATCCCCATTTATCTTGAAAGGTGTCTATTAAGAACATCCTAACCACTCTAGGTTTACTAAATATTTCAGTAATGTCACAAAGCTGGTTTATCTGGGGATAAATTTGTTGGCGAAGAAAAGATTTTGTATTGTGTGAATTACACGTTATATTAGCAGTACCCATTTTTATTTCATTCCTGAGAGAGGTCGGACGTGCAACTGCCCCTTACTCTTGCTAGGGCATTTTAATTGATACTTTAGAGCATGTTAATTGAGTCTTCAGAAAAACCACGAATTATTTTTTCGCTTCGATTTTTTTGGCTTATTTTTCGCTTTGAATTTGATTGAGCAATAAATACGTTTGCATCTTTTGTTGCTCATAATCTAGGCCTAAACAGGAAGCCCACGTTTGGCCAGAGGCCCATCAAATATTCTTTTATAAATAATGAGAAACGGGAGCAAGGTTCTGTTCTGTCGGGAAGTGATGGACGCAAAAGCATTACGTGTTGCTGTTCATTCACCTTCCAGCACCAGCAGATTCGTGTGCCATCCTTGGGGCCGCAATAACCTTATCAACTCTGCGGTTGAAAATCATCAGCTACCTCTACGTAGCCCCAAGCCAACTAAACCTCTTAAAACTAGCAGTAATTGGAGAGAGACAACCCAAAGCATTCCCGCAAACACTTCGGGTGCAAACATTTTACTCTTAATGGACAACCTCTGCTTGCCCATCACCACTGACATGTACACTTGTCTCATTAAAGAATGCACTTTCCAAAAAGATTCAGCAGGAGCTTTCGAATTACTGAATCATATTCGAAAGAGAGTAAACATTAAACCCACGTTACTGTTCCTCAATCGGCTCCTACTGATGCACGTGTCCTGCGGTCAGCTTGATACTGCTCGTCAACTGTTCGATGAAATGCCTCTGAGAGACTTTAACTCATGGGCCGTCATGATCGTCGGCTACGTCGACGTTGCCGACTATCAAGAGTGTATAACTCTCTTTGCAGAAATGATGAAGCGTAAAAAAGGTCACATGCTCTTGGTATTCCCTGCCTGGATCATTGTTTGCGTTCTCAAGGCGTGTGTTTGCACGATGAACATGGAATTAGGAAAGCAGGTACATGGCTTGTTGTTTAAGTTAGGGAGTAGTAGGAATATTTCGTTAACGGGTTCTTTGATTAACTTCTATGGCAAATTCAGATGTTTAGAGGACGCTGATTTTGTCTTTAGCCAACTTAAGCGTCATAACACTGTTGTTTGGACGGCTAAGATCGTTAACAACTGTAGAGAAGGACATTTCCATCAAGTTTTCAATGATTTTAAAGAGATGGGGAGGGAACGAATTCAGAAGAATAGTTATACTTTTTCTAGTGTTCTTAAGGCATGTGGTGGGGTGGATGATGATGGCAATTGTGGTCGACAGGTGCATGCCAACATTTTCAAGATTGGGCTGGAATCAGATGAATACGTGCAGTGCGGGTTGGTTGACATGTATGGAAAATGTAGGTTGCTCAGAGATGCCGAGAGGGTGTTTGAATTGATAGTTGATAAGAAAAACATAGCGTCTTGGAACGCCATGCTTATGGGTTATATACATAATGGGCTTTATGTTGAGGCCACTAAATTTTTGTATCTAATGAAAGCCTCTGGAATCCAGATCCAAGAGTCACTAATCAATGATTTGAGGATCGCTTGTAGTAGTAGTAGCGATACTCTGCAAAATAGGATGGAGCGGACTGTTACTATGTTTCCATAGCATAACTACTCTTTAGTTTATATAATGATGTTTTGCCGCAATTAGGCACTTTTCTAGTCGTAACATCCCGTCCTTCTACTTGTATTGGGTTGCATTACATTGCTTTACGTTGATGGCAAAGTAGACCATGCCCGGAAAACTTTTCATCCCTGCTTGTGCAAGGATGCTTTTGTATGTTGCTATAGAACATTAAAAGTGGAATGCCACTGCAGTATTTGAAGCATAAAACATTCATTGTAAGTCTTTGTTTTGGTAATCCAATAGAGCTTCAGCAATACTGGTTTAGTAATTGAACTTCATCGTCTGAGACTGCATCAACTTTGTGGTGATGATAGAGTTGCGTTTAATTGGGGATCTAGTTCTTTCATGAGAGAAATCTTGGCAAGTTTTGTTTTACTGGCTGAGGTTTTGGAGACTTATGTCAAGGAGCTAGATAATTGTTGAACATCCCTGTAAATATGAATTTCAATTTCAAGAAGGTTTAAGATGCTTTACTGCCATCCACTCTCCACTGGGGAAAGGTATCACTCAACTGAGCTTGTTATTGATTAAGGTACCCTTGAACAACTCTGATCATAAAAATTCATCCAAAATCATACCCCTGTAGAATCCTAAAATGGCTGTTTGTCTTAAGTGTTGGATGTTGGATGTTGGATGTTCTTGTATGGGATCGCTGAAGCTGGTCCGTGTGATTTCTATGGCACTTCTTGTACTTGTAGGCTTGGGTTTTCTGATAATTGTTGATTAGAATTTAAATATTTCTACATTTGGTAGATTACCGGAACTCTAGAGCATGTTTCCCTTGTCTCAAAATCTGGCCCCTCTTGCATTTATGTGTTGCTGCTGGAAATTTCAACCACACACAGATCCTAAATATCTTGAGTTTACTGGTAGATCTAGGCATCAGTGCATCTAAAATCAACTAAAAGTAAAAATATTATCTTGTTGCGAATGCAACTGGAAAAATATTATACACGTAGTTAGATATTTGCTAATCTGCATGGGTGCTGTGGGTCCAAATTTAACTGGGATGATAATTATTCACTCATTCTTCTTCAATTTTTCATATTTCACTTTTCCTTCTTTTCTAATATTCAAAATCTGAGCCTCTGGGGATTCATTTACTTGTTATAGTCTAAGGTGAATTAATATTAATAGTTCTTGTAAGTGTTGCTGAATGTACCCTGATTGCTTTCACAAATAGTTTGGTTGTTTTTTCCTTGTCTGAGATTAGTTGAGGAATGACCAAATTGCTGAAATTTATTGTTTTAAAATTTCTAATCATCATTATTTATTTTGAATTATTAATATTTAGTCATATGTCTAACTACCAGCGTTGAATTAATAGCGTTTAGTCAGAAATCAACCCAACTTGAATATTTGGCCAAATCTGGCTGATATTTACTTCCATTCAGGGAGATGAGCCACATATGGGCTACAACCCCAAAGCACATGATAGCAAACTATTGTTCAAGCCATTCGGGCAATCCTTCATGTTCATGGGTAATGCAAGTGGGAATCATCAGTTTTAAGCAAAGTAAATGGCAATATATTGTTTGACTTAAAACCAAAGTGGCTATTGGGAATCATTATTTTTATTAAGCGAAGTAAGTGGCAAAATTCATAACTTGGGTCATAAAAATAGATTTTGACCGGGAGGCTAAAGCTACGTTTGGTAATGTGTTGCTATGGATTAGAAGTTACAGCTGATACAAAATAGAAGCTATAGCTGTTAAATAAAAATTTATAGTGTTTAGTAAATATGACATGTAGTAAATAATTTTAACAAAAATAGTAGGTTAATAAAGTTTCTAATCAAACAAATATAAGAAAAAATCACTTACTTCCAAACGGCAATTGCAAGTGTTAACCAAAAACTTTCCAGCTGAGGCTTAAAAGTTACGTCTCCTGGACAACATTACTAAATGGAGCCCGAGTCTAGTATATGGAGCTGAGAATGGTTGGTTCAAAACTCAAAAAACAGTGGCAGAAGCCAGATTGGTACTTTTCATTATATAATGATTGAAAATCTAATGCTTGCACAACTATTCATGCTGATTAAGAAGGATCAAGGGCATGTGCATGCGTGGGTTCGGCCTTTCTGTAGGTGTAAGTTTGTGTCATAGTAAGCATGACATGAATGGAAACCAAACCCCTTCCTCACTTTGGTTAAGTAGGTTGGATGGTTTTATGGTGAATCAACAATCAGTATTTTTATTGGATGGCTCTAGTTATGAAAAAACAAACGTTTCTGGTTACTCCTGATCAAAGCATACTGAGTTTAGTTTACAAGCTCGGATATGAGCAACTTTTTGTCAGACATATGTTTTCTTTTTAAGGATGATCGCCGTGCTTTAGAACAGCACGGTTTCCTCTACTTTCTGTAATGTCTTGCTCTTAAGGTCTCCAGTGTCCTTGCTAGTGAACTGCACTGGTTAATTGACTAAAGAAAGTGCTCTCGTCGACTCTTTCTCCCACTTGCATTATCATTTGGATAAGTGGATGAGCTGGCACGCTTGTGCTGGCGTGTGGTAAAGGTGTATTAGGTGACTGACAGGACAGCACAATGCCGTTGAGGTAAAAACATGAAACGCAATTTTGCAGGGTGTAAATCAACAGCCTATCTAAAAGTTTCGACTGAGTGGATGATTAACCCGGTTACTTTCTGTACTTCTAATGCATCCAGTTTGTGGTCCGAGCATAACATCTCCTAGGTTAGATACAATCTGATAGCTCACTGGTCTCTCTTACATTTATTTTCTGTTGCTGCAGGTAATTTGAAGTTTGGACCACATCATCACAAGAAGGTATTTGTAAATATCTCGAGTTTATTGGTATGGTAGATGTAGGCATCAGTGCATTAAATCAAATAAAACAGGAAGAACATGATCCTGCTGCATGGCTGAAAAATTAGCAAAAATGTTATCCACATCATAGGTAGATGGATGCTTAATCCAAATAAAGGCTGTGGGTCCAAGATTATTAATATTGGTTTATTCATTTTTTGACTTTCTGCATTTCATCTGCTCGTCTGCCCTTCACTCATCCAAAATCTGAGCCCTTCATAGTTTCATTTTACTTCTTATTATTCTGAGCTGGTGTTGATATTTAAAACCCCTCTAATTTGTGGCTTGAGCGTGCCCTGCCTTGATCCCTTTCGCTGATTCTTTGGTTGTTCTGTCCTCTTTCTGAGATTTTTATATGAAATTTTTATCGCAAGATTATTTGAAGTACGGCCAAATTGCAGAATAGATGTGCCGAGAATTGTTGATTTCAAATTTCTTATCACCATCATTTTTTTAATTTCAGTTAGTTAGATATCTTCGCGGGTCGAATAAATCTTATTGTTTCGCAGCCTGTTGCATTTCTTGAACCCATCCCAGGGAATTGATAGCAAATTGGAAGTTTAGTCAATCGACCCTTGAAGGCTATTAAAAAATGACAGTTGAGGTTAAAGCTGACAAAAAATTAGTGTATGCATCCGATCGGGGTTACTGTGTTAGTAATTAGATATGTAAACCTGATCGAATTTAACGTTATTTTTATCAGTACTTTAACTAAAAAACCTAATAATTGAAGCGAAAATTTTCCCTATTTTTTGGACCCGAAAGGCACGATAATTGAAAGCTATGCTGAATGATTCAGTGGTCCCCACCGTGCATTAATGGATTGCAAAATGATCCATCTCTTTAACTCATTTTGCGCCTCACAGATGGCCTATTTGCTTGATGCGGACAGGAAATTGATTGTGCGATCTTATCCTTCATCTTTACTGGAGGATTTTGTTTCCAGTGTTTAATATCTGTGGCCAGAGGTCAATTTCATATTTCATATTTTGCTCCATTTCATATTTCTTCCGTAAGATCAATTTGAAGTACTTGCACCTGTTATTACACCGTCCAATCAAGTTTCTGTAATGTACTACGACAGTACTAGATTCGCAGGTGTGAGTAGTTCCGAAATTGTTTCTTTCGGTACCATTGCTTTTAGCTGGCTAGATGATCAATTGAAGAGATTTCATTGTGTACGGACAGTTTCATGTACTTTAATGGTATGCTTACCATTCGGTAATCATAATAAATTAGAATCAAAATGGAATTGAAATAAAGAATGAAAATTAAAATAAATTGTTTATTTTAGCTGTAAGAATTGGTATTGTCTCTGATGTATCTAATTTTTATTGGAATTGGAATGGATTATTATAGTAACAAAAAGGCCTTAGTTGATTATTGTCATTATTTATTATAATAATTATAATTTTTTATTTAAAATAATTATTGTTAATAATAATAATAATATAACAACTAATAGTAGTAATTATTTTTAATAATGGAATTATTATTGTTTGGGGAATAAAATAAGATGACCATGATCTCCTCAAAGTAAAGAGTGAGTAAATAGTTGATAGACTACTAGGAGAAAATTATGGTGATCTCCAATAGACCATCTCGACTAGGTGGGTAATTTTGATGGTCTCGAATAAATCACCTTGACCAGGAGATTATTTGGTTACCTTGAGCATATCACCTTGACCAAAAAGAAATTCTGGTGGCCTTGAGTAGACCAGCTCAATCAGGGTGTATTTCTTAAGACCATAAGTAGACAACCTCGATCAAGAAGTAATTCTAATGACCTCGAACAGATGGGTTTGAGGAGACAAGAAACAGGTCGGTCCAAAGACCCCAATTAAGTTCAATTGACAAATTCCTTTTGAAAAGTTAGGCATAACGTTCGTGCATGCCCAGCTGCTATAATTGTAGCTCAGTAACTACTCTGTAACTGGCGCATTAACTAATGATTCAAGCGGCCATTCAACCCAGTAATGCCAACACATTGAAGATGATACAATAATTCCGAATGCCTATAAAAGTACTGAAAATTCCAAACTGAGGTTTGGAACTTTTCTCTCTCTATAATATAATTTATTCTTTTCATTGTTAGAGGGTCGTCTTCCATCTTTACAAAGAAATAAAAAACTATTTATTTATATATTTTATTTTTTGGTAAAACCAATAAACTGATTTGAGTGTCGGAGGGTTATAGCCGGAAAAACTTCCAGCGCCTCTTATAATTCTTTGGGATTTCAAGTTTTTTCAGGTATTTTGGTAGTGTTTGCATGGTGTTTTTGATGTTTGGCAAGCTGTTTCTCCACTAAACAAATTTAATGCTGATGCAGGGACTAGTACCAAGTCGCTAACTGACTCGACCAGATTTCGATATCAATAATTATTACTTAAAATGGAGTAAAAAAGAAATTTAGTTTTCACTAAGAGTGCAAATGTCAATTTATTACTGATTCACATCTCCCACATAAGAATGAGATTCCCATTTCTCATTCTCAAATTTGTTCATTACAATTCCTTCATGTTTTTAGCAATCAAACATTATTAAACACAAGTTTCTTTTGAATCAAAATATTTTTGTGGTATCCTCCTTTAGCTGTTTAACATATTTGGTTAGTGGTGAACATATCCAGTTCAATTTGGGGGGCTTGATTTGAAATGTTTAATTCAATTTGAGAGAACTTGATTTTTTTAATTGTTCACTAAACTTAGTTTTTTCTAATTTAAAAAGTAATATTAATAAATTAAAAGAAATCTGCACAAATATTCAAATTTTATACTTTCCTTTTTAATTTTAAAAAGTACAATAATAAATCAAAAGAAATATGCATAAATACCTTTAAAAAACAAATTATGTTGTTGTAGATATTTGAACCAAGGTCTCTAAATTATAAAGTAGAATTCTTATTACTAAATTGTAAATATTTTATTAGAAATGAAAGTGGTAAAAAAATTTTATTTTCTTTTTTCGAAGAAGATTTGGAGTATATTTAAAAGGAAAAATAATGGTCCAAAAAAATTCATTCTTGAACTTTAATTAGGTCCGTCCATGCATTTAGTCATTTCAATTGATATTTGGGTGAATTTTTTTTTTTAACATTCACACATTATAAAATGCGTTTAATATGATTGTTGAAGGAGGCTCTTGACATAACAATTATCATTACTTTTAATTTAAAAGGTGGTATAATCTGTTTTTCCGGCGAAGATGGATGGTTGAAGGGGGTTTTTGATATGAAGGGAGAGAGAGAAAGTATCATTTATCCATTTAAATTAAAAGTTGGTAAAATTTTGAAGCACGATGTGTGATAAAAGCAACGTCGATGTCACTTGCCAGCCTTAAGCCGTAACAAGCCTCACAGATTCCTTTTATTCAGAAGTTCGGTCCCTCTCTTACTTAGGAAATTTCTTGCATTACACCGAGGTGATTATTTGAATTTGCATCCTGGTCCTAATATGTGTCAATGTCTGACTTTGCCTTTATTTGTATTCGCCCCACACCGCTAATAAATAACCCCACCGATCCAATTTCCATCGTCACATGTAACCCCACCCGTTTTATATCTTTTTGCTGCTTGATTTCTCTTCCAATCAAGTACTTGTTGTTTAAGGAAGAAAAAAAAAAGAGAGAAATAGAGATGGATTCCTTCTCCTCTTCCTTTTTCTCTAGTGTATTACCTCCAAAACTCGTCACGTCACTTGCCATTATTCCCCATAAATCCACCAAGCCAACTTCTTTTAGTGTATCCTCTGTCAGAATTGAAGAAAAACCTGCACCAAATCAAGATCCAAAAACCCCCACCACCACCACATCAACACCTACAAGAACGGTCTCTCAGCCTCAACCCAAGCCTCAGCCTCGAACTCAATCATCATATTTGCCCAAAAAACGGGCGGAACCCACAATTCCAACAATCATATTAAACGCATGCGACGACATCATCAACAACTTCATAGACCCTCCTCTGAAATACTATGTTGATCCAAGGCACGTGCTCTCCGACAACTTTGCCCCCGTCGATGAGCTTCCCCCAACGGAGTGTGAGGTAGTACAAGGATCACTCCCTTCATGTTTAGATGGTGCATACATCCGCAATGGCCCTAACCCACAGTACCTCCCTCGCGGTCCTTACCACCTCTTTGATGGTGATGGAATGCTTCACTCTATTAAAATCTCCCGGGGCCGAGCCACCCTTTGCAGCCGCTATGTCAGGACTTACAAGTACACCATTGAAAATGAAGCTGGCTCTCCAATTCTTCCTAATGTTTTCTCTGGTTTTAATGGCCTAACTGCCTCTGCAGCTCGCGGTGCTCTCTCTGCAGCCAGGTTGCTTGCTGGTCAATTCAATCCTGTTAATGGAATTGGCCTTGCCAATACTAGCTTGGCATTCTTTGGCAACCGTCTTTATGCACTTGGTGAATCAGATCTCCCATATGCTATACGCCTGACACCGAATGGGGACATAGAGACCATCGGGCGCCATGATTTTGATGGTAAGTTAGCTATGAGCATGACTGCTCATCCGAAGCTGGATTCTGACACAGGGGAGGCCTTTGCTTTCAGATACGGTCCCGTGCCTCCGTTTTTAACGTACTTCCGATTCGATGCCAACGGAAAGAAACAACCGAACGTGCCCATTTTCTCGATGACCCGCCCGTCTTTCCTCCATGACTTTGCAATCACTAAAAAGTATGCGGTGTTCGCAGACATACAAATAGGAATGAATCCCATGGAAATGATCTTCGGAGGAGGGTCCCCTGTTGTTGCTGATCCAGCTAAAGTTTGTAGAATCGGAATCATCCCACGTTACGCCACGGATGAGTCTCAAATGAGATGGTTCGAAGTTCCAGGTTTCAACATCATTCACGCCATCAACGCCTGGGACGAGGAGGATGGCAATGCTGTAGTGATGGTGGCACCAAACATATTATCTGTCGAACACACCTTGGACAGGACGGACCTTGTCCATGCCTTGGTGGAGAAAGTAAGAATCGACCTCAGGACAGGCATAGTAACAAGGCGTCCAATATCAGCTAGAAATCTAGACTTCGGAGTGATCAATCCGGCATACATGGCGAAGAAGAGCAGATACGTGTACGCAGCTGTAGGGGATCCAATGCCGAAGATATCTGGGGTGGTGAAACTGGACGTATCAAAAGGCGACGAGCGTCGGGATTGCATCGTGGCTACCAGGATTTATGGACCGGGGTGCTATGGGGGTGAGCCTTTCTTTGTGGCAAGGGACCCTGAGAACCCTGAAACAGAGGAGGATGATGGGTATGTTGTGTCTTATGTCCATGATGAGAATACAGGGGAGTCCAAGTTCCTGGTTATGGACGCCAAATCTCCTCGTCTTGATATTGTGGCCGCCGTTAAACTACCCCGCCGTGTGCCTTACGGATTTCACGGTCTCTTTGTCCGGCAGGCTGATCTTGACAAGCTACTCTAGCCATTTTTCTATGGACATGGCATGTCCCAGTTAATTCTTATACAAATTAGTTCGTGAAATACAAAAGTTTACTATATAATTAATATATCAAAAACTGATTATTTTTTTTAATCTATTAGTGACTCTTTGTATAAAATCCATAAGTTTAAAAGAAGGTATAAATTATTTTAGGTATGTCGTATATAATATAACAACCATGCTCACATTAGTTGAGAAGAAATTTAATATAAAAACAACACATGGAGGTCTCTTATGAATAATTAATTATCAACAAAAGCTGGCCGAAGAAGGGAGATATTAATAACTATAACGATAGCAACGAGAACTGGCCGCCACCACACAATATTGATGCTTTTGAAATCGATTATGACTAACGCACATCAAGTTTATGCCCTTATTATGATATATCTATTTATTACCCTGCCACATACTCTTTTTTTTTTTTTTTGAAAAAACAAGTGAAAATAAAATAAAAATAAATATTACAATAAAATAATTGTGAAGTATAACCAAAAAAAAAAAGTTTGACGAAGTATACACTAGAGCCTAGAGGTAATCAACATTCACTGACCCTTACAAAATTACCAACAGAATGAGAAACTAATCTCATCTAAGAATACTCTCTGTCACACATAAATCTACAGGGCAAAAAAAAAAAAAAAAAACCAATGGCACTGAAATTTGTCGCTGCCTCCGCATGCAAGTCACTGGCTAATGACACGCAAATGAAATGGCACTTGATAGCTGATGATCAAGTTGTTGGACATCTTTTTGTTGCCAATGCTTTCACGGGCCAGCAACACAACAGCTAAAGCCCCCTGCTCGAATTAGGGATGGCAATTAAACGTCTCTATCCCATTAAAATTTTTTACTTCCGTTCTTTATTTTATTTTTTAATAAATTTAGTGAGTTAGAGATGGAAAATCCCCACATAGAAAATAATTACCCCATCTTCACCTCATTTACTATTTACTTATTTTATAATAAATATAAAAATATGATTTCAGTAAATTAAAAATTAGAAACTTAAAATAAAATCATCACCATATTATAAAGTATTTTTTTAAATCTCTAAAAATTTGAAATAATATCTTAAACTGATATTAAAAGTAAAAAATATTTAAAGAGAGCAGCACTTTAAAAGAGAAAAGAAAATATAATAATATTTTAAAATTAAAAAATATTATAAAGTTTTCTTTTACTCATATCATGTTCATATTATATAAAAATTAAAAAATTATTAATTAACATTATAGTTAATAAAATAAAAATTATTAAATAAAAATTAAAAATATATTTATATATAATAGAGATTGGAGTGGGGGTGAGGTGGAGATTACAATACCAACCCCACCCCATTAACAATTTAAGGATTATTTTTCTCCCATTTTCCACCCCATTCCCCAAAAATTATTAAAAAATTTGTTATTTAGGGTGGAACTTCATAGACCCCCAAACCCGTGGAGGATTTTGCCATCCGAGGTCCAATACAAAGAGACAAAAGCCAATGTGGTGGTCTTATTAGTGCCTTGTACGCATGCCGCTTTTCAACATTAGTAAATTTTACCCTTGCAAGCTTTTAACTCAATAAAAAGAGGGACAAATGAGATGAAGAAGGAGAACGTGAAATTCCATCTCATTGAGCCTGTTGATGACATAATAGGGATATGTGTTTTCAGTGGCTTGTCACATCTAATTTACATCAACCCAAAATCAATTTTTTCGAATGACTTAGTTTTTTCTTGTCAATAACAAATGTTTTGTGTGTATTTTGAAATTTTATATTAGTATCGTAGTAGTAGTCAAATAACAAATAAATAATATTATGTCGTGTGTACACTTATTAAAAAAATTAGGGAGATTGCCACTTTTCCCCCTATAGTAATTAACATATACCACTTTCCCCCTTACTATTTTTATAATGACCAAAACTCCCTCTAATAGTATAAGTTTACGATATTACCCTTATTTTCAATTAATCTTTTATTTATATTTATTATAAATTAAATAAATCTCATGAATAGAAACTAAATAAAAAATTAAGCATTAAAAATAAAAAAATATATTTTGATATGAGCAAAAAAATTAATAATAAAATTTTTTCTTGTACTTATTTATTTTGTGAAAATTTTCTTATAATAAAAATATAAGAAAATTATTATAAAATGATAAAAAAATTATTATAAGAAAACTTGAATGACAAATAAAAATTTATTATAAGATAAATAATAAAATATTTTTCCTATACTTTTTACATTTAATTTTAAAATATTACAAAATATTTATTATAAGAAAATATTCACAAAATAAATAATTATAAGAAAAAAATTGTTATTAATTTTTTTACTCACATCAAAATATATATTTCTTATTTTAATGCTTAATTTTTTTATTTAGTTTTTATTCATGTAATTTATTTAATTTATAATAAATATAAATAAAAGAGTAGTTGAAAATAAGGATAATATTGTAAACTTATGCTGTCAGGGGGGTTTTTAAATATTATAAAAATAGTAGGGAGGTAAATGGTATATGTTAATTACTGTAGGGGTAAAAGTGGCAATCTCCCAAAAAATTATCATATAAGTTATAATCATACTAAATTTAACTAGATATTTTATTCCTTCACTAATTGATTGAATTACTTCTAATATGCCATAGGGAAGCTGATCTTAACAAGCTCATGTAGCCATTTTTGTTTGTCTCAGTTAATTCTGGTACAAAGAGTTGGTGCAATTCAAAAGTTTACCACATAATTAGTATCTCCAAAATTGATGATTTTTTATCTTTTAATAACTGTTTGTATAAAATCTATAAGTTTAAAAGGTATAAATTATTTTGGGTGTCATATATAAGAAACATGCTCATATTAATAGAGAAGAAATTTAATATACAGACTACACATGAAGGTCTCTTATAAATAATAAATAATTAGAGAGGAAAACATATAGCGTACTTAGAGGAAGTTGTATAATTTACTTTCATGCATTTTTCTTGTTTAGTTCTGGATAAATATATCTCACAATAAAGTTTACTCAGTTTTATGAATCAGGACCCATACTATTTTCTGGATAAAAATAAATATTGTTATACTTTGGAAGCTAAATTAATTTTATAACAGATTTATATGATGAAAAACTTAAAATATCCATACTATTTTATTAAAAATCATATTTATATGCACTAATGATATTTATTCCACAGCTACAAACACAACATCTTATTACCAAATAAAACCTAAACGCCACTCGATAGCTGCTGGTCAAATTGTTGGTTGGACACCTTTCGTTGCCATTAATGCTTCAAGGGCGGCCAACAGCACAACAGCTACAGCCCCTTGGTCCAAGAGATGAAGGCAAATATTTGTGCCTTGTACGCATACTTCTTTCCCATTATGGTCAATAAATATACCCTTGTAAGCCATAAACTCCAATAAAGATAGGGACAAATCAGATGAACAAGGAAATCGGGAAATCCATTTCATTGTGCACGCCTGATGCCATAATAGGGGCATGTATTGAGAAGTTCGATAATATTATCACGTTATTTACACAATAACCAAATGATATCATACTACGCATTTATTTTAAAAAATCGTCGTATAAATAGTAATTATATAAAATTCAATTACATATATTAGTTCTTCTTTAATTTATTGTATTATTACCTTTGATATGTTATAGACATAAAAAAATATTCATTTTATTTATTTATTTGCTATCCTAGTTTTTTTTTTTGGTTTGGGGATCAATGCTGAGTCTACCACAAAAAGGGAAAATAGTGAAAATTAAAATTAAATCTAATGATTGTAGATCCTAATTGAAGAAGAATAATTCTAGATTTTTATAATATATGTGAGGATATATATGAAATTATATTTAGTATAAAATAGATTTTTAAAATAAAATTTAAAAAACTGCTCCTTTTTTATAAAAAAAATTCTATTGTAGATGATGCGTTTTTATTAAATGTGATTTTTTTAAAAAAATTATCAAATATTAAAACTAACTTTTATCTTCTTAAAATTACTTTTGACTTAGAAGCAATCCCAAATTGACCTTAAAACCAATGCGGTGAGCATGTAGAGATAATATATTGAGTTGGACTATTGGTAACCTTTCAAAAATCTTTAAAAACACATTTTCTTTATTTGTCCATTAAAACATTTAAAATAATATAAATTTCTTCTATCACCTCCTATAGTAATAATTAAAAAAAAACTTAACTAAAACTATTACTCGTAGGACCCAATCTCTTATTCTATTTTTTATTATTATTTGATATTAAACAAACCCCCTATCAACTGGTTTTTCTTTTCCTCTTCTTCTGTTTTTTTTTTCTTTTTTTGATCTTTCAATTCTAATTATACAACTGTATTCTTCTTACTCGTTCACTTTTTATTAAAACAAATCCTTATTGTTTGCTTCCTTTTTCCTCAATTAAGTCAATTCATTGATAGTAAAAAAAAGTTTGCATTGTAGACGCCCTCAAGACTCAATCTCTATGTGATCTGAAGATTTATTATAACTTCTATTTTCAGCAAAAAAATAGTCAACATAATATTTTTTTATCTGGTGTCCTCTGGGGTGGATATAAATGAACACTAGTGTGGGTAAAAGAGTTCCCTTATTTTCATATTAAATTTTTAAAAAATTTCATTTGAGTCAGCGTAAATTTATAAAAAATATTTTATTATCAGTGGGGCAAATTTACAAAGCTTTATTTTATCAATGGTTTAGAAAAGAAAAGTGTGTTAAAGGGTGTTAAAAGTTATGCAAGAATATATCAGGGTCACTGTGTAAAGAAATTTTAGCAAAAGAAAATTTGAATAAAAGGCTAAAATTTGTGTCTCTTAATGTTATTGAAGGCTAAAATTGTACATGCATAAAAGGAGCCGTAAGAGAATTTGGTCAACTCTGATCTGTCTGTTCCAATGAATCAATGATGGCAGAAAGGCAGGACTTAGATTTGGCGGCGCGGCCTGGGAAAAAATTTCAAAAACATGGATTTTTACGATGCACCCAAAAACAATGTTAAGTACACCCCATTGAAAAAATATGAAAAATAGAAAACGAGGCATCCATCCCATGTGCGCTCTTGACCGAGGTGTCCACGTGTTCCTCGAGGAACCATATCATTTATAGATGTATTTTTTTTTAATTTTAACTTGCCACCATCAATAGATTTGAGAATCTAACACATATTTGAAGGTAGGGGTGGGCATTTTACCTGATCCGATCCGACCCGATTCGATAAATTTTGGGTTCGGATCGGATCGAGTTGGGTCAAAAACCCGATCGAATTGAAATGTATAAACTCGATCAAGTTGTGTTGATCCGAACCAACCCGAATACCTGATCGAGTTTTCAAAAAAAAAGATTTCTGCCATTTTTTTTTCTTCTGCCTCTGTACAATCTAGTGCACAACACACACACACTGCACTCAACACACACACACACACGCTGCAACAACTTCACAAATCACAATTCACAAGATTTCTGCCATTTTTTTTCTTCTGCCTCTGTACAATCATTACACACACACTGCACAACACACACACACTGCACATTGCACAACACACACACACTGCACTCAACCCCCCGTCTGCAACCAGCCACCAGAAGACGCAATCTGCTGCTGTCGATTGCTCAGCCGCAACCCCGTCTGCAACCAGCCACCACAAGATGCAATCTGTGCTCACCCCGCTGCCGACTGCTCAGCTGCAAATCACGATCTGTTGCTGCCAAAGTGCCAAGTGAGCCGTGATTTACTGCTGCCAAGTGAGCCGTCCGTCCAGCCGTGAGCCGTGGCCACCGATCTGCTGCTTGAAGAGTTGAAGGTCGAATCCTCTCCACCCGAACCCGATTTTGAAGCTTCTGGTTTTCAAGCTTCAAGCCTCCAACTCTCCAAGGCTCAAGCTTTTTGACTCTGTTTCGGTGTTTCCAAAGTGGCTGCTAACCTAAGAGGCTAAGCCTAAGTGTTTCGTTTTCAATTTCATCATTCACCCGAACCCGATCCAACCCGAATGTATGACCCATCGGGTCATACATTCGGGTTGTATTCGGCTTGGTTCTTGACTAACCCGAATAACCCGAAACCCGATCGGGTTGACCCGAAACCCGATCGGGTTGACCCGAACCCGACCTGAACCTGTAATTGCCCACCCCTATTTGAAGGGATCTTTTTTGAAAAACTTATCTCTTATAAATTATTATCGAAACTAACCATATAACATAATTTATTATTATACTGGCCACGTGTATATCTAGTTTAGACTAAATTACCTTTAAAATGTGAGATTTGTCTATGTTATATTCTTAAAATACATTATTTATCCAGATACACCCCCATACTTCAAATATCTCCATATATACTTTTTTTATATGCAAATACTAAATTATCCTAATTAAAAACCTAATTTCCCAAAATTATTCACGACACAGCTCCCAATTCATCATTCACAACCACCATACACAATTCCCAAATTCACTCAATTCATCATTCACGACCAGCATAAACAATGCCCAAATTCCCCCAATTCATCATTCACAAACCAACATACACAGTGCCCAAACATCATTCACGACCAGCGTACACAACACCCAAATTCCCCACATACATACAAACTGAATTCGGTCGAAACAAATAGAAATGAAGTTGTTGTGCAGTATAATCAGCAGCAAGTTGGAGGGTTCGGGTTTGTTTTGCGACAGGCAAGGGAAGAGGATTGTTTGGTTTAAGAGAAATTGGGAAAAGAAACGAAAATGGAGGAAAATTTTGGAGCTACGAGAGACATGAATGATCCTATAGTTGAAGCTACGCTTATCAACTGGGTATTGTTTCAGGTTAGTAGTTTTATCATTATTTATACTTCATTTTTGCAAGTGAATAACTTTATTAATTGATTGTTTCTTAATTTATAAGAAAATTGAAATATGACTTTGCTATAATTAGTTGATATATTTACCGTTAGTTGTTAAGAATATTGTCCGCATTTCGTAGGTCTATATGCCGATATTCATGAATGAGTATTGGGTTCTCGGTGTGGTTGTCATGAATGAGCATTGTGTTCTCGGTGTGGTTAATATACTTAGGAGTAAAATTTCTATTTATGACTCCATAATAGACTTAACAAATGATTCAGTTTTAGTGAGACAATTGTTGCCCGTTGTAGATATGATACCTCTAGTACTTCAGAAGATAGCATATCACGAAACACATTTAGACTGTGCTGAGGTTATATTGAAAATTCTTTGGTCCATCGTACGAGTACGTAACATCTTGCAACAAAAATCAGGGTATATACTATATATATTGTATTTTGAAATTAACTTAGCAATAAGAATGATGATTTTTAACAATTGATTTATATGAATTTTTTTAGTGGTGATTGTGGAGCATTTTTGTTGCGGTACTTGGAGGTCCTAACCCATGGACTTGATGTCAATTCATATTGCCAAGAAAATCATGTTACACAATTTCAAAAAGTATTGGCTATCAAATTATTTGGGTTTTGGGCATAGGTCATGGAAAAAAATTTTGTTGTGTCCTACCCTTAAAAACTTCATTAATGTGTCATTTTTTGGACCATGAGATGTAATGGTTATAATGAGGATGTTATTGATATTTGATGTCACTAAAGATAATTTGACATCGTTAATGTGTTTTATTTTTTTGTTAATTATATTAATAATAGAGAAGATAGTTTGTACAATGTATGTGATATAATAAGATGGTCATATATATTCAAGGAATGCTATGTAAGAAAATACACGACTGCAGTTGGATATTTGTACAGATACACGACTGCAGTCGAGTATTTGCAAATATACATGACCAGCTCACTATAAAAAAATACATGACTGCAATCGAGTATTTGCACAGATACATGACTGCAGTCATGTATTTGCAAATATACATGACCAGCTATCTGTAAGAAAATACACGACTACAGTCGGGTATTTGCATTGATACTCGACTGAAATTGAGCATTTTCAAATATACATAACCAACAGGTCTGTAAGAAAATACACGACTGAAGTCGAGTATTTACACTGATACTTGACTGCAGTCAAGTATTTACAAATATATATGATCAGCTAGATATTTTTATAGATACTTGACTGTAGTTGGGTATTTTCACGTATACACAAATTTAGTCGAGTATTGAGTAGATACACCTATAGGTGAGTAAAATTACACATGCACGATAGTAGTCGGGTAATATCTAAAATACACGATTATAGTCGGGTACGTGAACATAGAATAAAAATACCTAAAAATTTATTATATTGATGACACAATTAATATAGATTTTAACATATCAAACTTCTATTTAATAAATAACAAAAGTGGTTGTACATCAAATAACATAAATCCAATACTTATTCGAATAGTAAATAAATCGTAATACAATGAAACTTGTTGCACAATCATCATAATTTTTTTTCATCTTCAACCCAAACACTCGGCCCATATATTATAAGCCTTTGGTCGCCTCCCTTGAAAATAATATAAGCTACATAAACATGTTTATACATCCGCGAAACAAAAAATGTAGAAATTTATTAACTAAATATTATAGATTTTAAAGAAACAAAAATGACAAGTATATAAGGTTCATAGATGTAGAACAGGGCACCATGATCTCTCTTGCCTCTATACCATTAAATCTATAATGGTCGTTTTGCTTAATCTATGCACCACAAAACATAATAAGCACATGTACTGAAGTCATTTACTGCAATAATACAATAGTTGATTATACAACAAATACAAAAACAAAATCAAACAAAATATATAATAAAATGTGGAACTGTCTGCCTATTTACATGACTAACGTCGCGTAACTGCTAATTTATACGATAATAGTTGTGTAACTTGTTAAAATACATAATAAGAGTCCAGTAAGCAATCAGAGGATACATTTAGTAAAAAAAAATTGTAATCTTTGTACTAACAGAATGCTAGGTGTCATAACAACTACTATATCTTTCAAACTTGCACGATTGTTGTTGTGTAAATTCATACATACACAACAAAAGTCCTGTAAGTTGTAAAAATACATGACTCAGTAAATAGTCAGAGGACATATTTCTTCTTTAAAAAAATATTGTTATTACAATGATAAAATGCTGGGATCTTATACCAGTTGGAACATTTTACATATATGCACAATTATAATATGTAAGTTCATACGTATACGATAGTAATGATATAACTTATTAAAACACACGACTATAGTCCAGTAATAGTAAAAAGATATATCTAGTGAAAAAAATATAAATTTTTCACTAATAGAATGGTAGGGTGTCATAATAATTGGAATCTTTTGAACATTTTCACGACTATAATTGTGTAAATCCATACATACACAACTACTGTCGTTTATGTTGGGTGCAGAACAAAATTTTGGCAACAACTTCAAATTTTAACGAATGTATTTATAAAATCCATCAAATAACAGTCATATGATGCAAATGTAATGAAAATGTGAGTTGCTTTATTATTTATCACAAACTAAACAAAACCCTAAAAATAATATAATGTCAACAAAATGAATAAATAACACAAAATAAAAATAAAGTTTCAAATACCCTATTCATGAGATGAATAATGCACCCAGCTGCAAACTAAAATCTCAGTGCATTTACTGTTTATGAGTGATTTTGAGTGTGGAGTGAGTTTTTGTTGTGTAGAGTTAAAAAGAGTGAGAAGTAAAGAGTATTAGAGATGAGTTGTGAATGTTTTATATTTATCTTTAGGAATATTTTAGACAATGTATCACATGAAAATGTATATCTTAATAATTTTTAAATATAGAATATATTTAACTAAATACTCTATTTTTAAGACGTCTTTAATTAAAAACCCCCTTTAAAACAGACTAATTAAATCTAAAACAACCAATGCTGCCATGGCCCGCATCTCCTACATCGCCCATCGCGGCCCATCATCACAATCACAACATCACTGAAATTGACATAAGTCACGAGATGGAAGCCACCTCCTAATTAGGTTGGGACGTAAGTTACAAAAATTGTAACCGAGCGTGAGCGGTGGTAAATTGTTTTAAACATTTAATTGTTATTTGTTAATTTCTCCATGGGTTACATATACCTATGTTATTCCACAAAGAATGAACCGTCCATGAGGAACTTCAGGATCAATTTTGAAATAGAATTTTAAGATTTTGTTTGAAATTGAGGTGTTGTAAATTTTAAGGTATATTTGTTGTAGAAAAAAAATTATAATTATGAAATATAAATTAATAATATATAGTAAATATAAATTTTAAATAATAATTTTAACAAAATTATTAAAGATATAATAAAATTTTTATTACATAAATAAAAAATCATATTAACATAACTTCTAAGGTGCGGCAGCTAGTGTTTACTAAACAGTTTAATATTATAATTTTTCAGTTGCAGCTGTCCAACCTCAATTTTAAACTCACTCTAAGTAATATAATTAAGTCTATGCATTTAGTGTTAAAAATACAAGTTTTCCATACGGGCATACAATATTTCAGGATGAATTACAATACGAAAGTAAATAGTTGATACGGAGCTCTTACGCTATACAGTCGTTTAGAAACAACAAAACCGAATTGGTTCCGACAATCTTAACAGGATGAATTACATCCCGTATAAAAATTTCAAAAATCCGTTTCAATGAGTGATAATGTGATATGAACCTTTCATTAGATCACGATTTTATTGGGTGCAAACATCTTAACCGGAGAACTATTAATTAATAGCAACACATATCAAAATTTTGAGTTATTGTTCTGGTAAAAATCAACGTGAGACATATTGGCTGTGACACTTTACCGGAGATAAAGTCATCCGTGGATCCCAAACCTGAGGAAAAGAACAGAGCAGCAAAATGATATGATCTTCAAAAGTGAGAACGCAGAGGCTGATACAAAGGAAAGACGTCAACGTTCTAATTTTGAATTTTCAATCCATGATTGTTATTTTAAATTTCCGTCTTATCTTCATTACATCTGATTCTCTTGTTCGATGTACAAGGGCCCTTTTTATACCATAACCAGATTGTAGCAGATATAGTTTAGTGGTAAATGTGTGATCATCAAGAGCAGGAAAGTGATGTAGAACACTGTAGTCTTGCTGAATTAGATGAAAGAATTGCAAATATCAAAGCTAAGATGGATGCGTGTACTCTAGAACTTGAAGCCGTGGAACGAAAAGTGAAAATTGGGGTTTGTTATTTGTGGTGGCATATTTCAATACTTTTTTCTTTTTGAATTTCTTTTAAGACCAGCGATAATTAAGTGAATAAAGTTTTGGAAAATTAATAATACGTTATTGATAAAAATCGAGAAGCCGTAAGGCCTTACATCTCTTGCATATTAATAGAAAATCTAATGGGACATAATTCTTAAATACTCCAGAATTCGTCACATACATGTATTCTGAAATTTATTCGGTAATAAAATACTAGAAATCAAAATAAATCAAATGTCCGCCTCGTCAAAAGCTTTGAAACAGTGTTTCATATGTCTCGATCCGAACCAGTAGCCCAATTTATGCACTACTCCAGATACCCTTCGGACGCCACGTCCTACATCAACATTAATATAAGTAAACACATAAACTCCAAAATAAATAGTACAAATAAATTGAGGAGCTTAATCATAAACAAGAAACATAAGCAGAATCTAACGCACGTTATAGTTTTAAGCAAGATTTTAGAAAATAAATAAGATGGAAAAAGAAAATATGTCAATAAGTTTGTCAGAACTGTTCAGAAGTACTATAGCATCAGACAAGTTAGAGAAAAGAAATTTCTTAAATGAACATCATGCAAGTTAAAATCCAACAAACCAGAATTTCAAGTGCTCGAACTCGATCTGGGCAGCTTTGGACATCCCTTAATTATTTGAGCGCCAGGATTTTTGAAACCAAGGCTTGTCAACGCTGGCAATTTAAACAGAAACAATTTTTTCAGAGTCGACAAAGTGCATTCGTCCTGTTCACCACCGCTGTGTTTGCACACGGTCTCCAGACTATCACAAAACTTGATTTCGAGGACTTCGAGCCTTTTTGAAATCTGTTCAGGTGAAGCGAAGACACACTTGAGCCTGGGGCAACAATCTAGATGCAAATGCTTGAGATTCTCCAAGTTCTTCACAGATTGAAGTTTGTGATTGAATAAACTCTCTACTTTAGGAAGGTTTGAGACCTACAAAATCTCCAGATTTCGAGCCAATTCGATGTCTTTTTCCTCACCGAAAATGCTCTCCATTTCAATGCACCTAGCTATCCAAAGTCCTTCCATTTTCACTAAACTGCCAGCATCTAAATCAGACAAGGATTTCATGGGTTTAGGCTCCACCCAAGAAATATATTCTGTATTGTTGAGGATTTCCTTTAGACCATCACAAATACTTTTGAGTCCACGGATTTCTAAGAATTTAGCCGCAGCCTTACGTTCAGCCCAGTGGTAGAGATCGCTGAACATAACCCCCTCTGTTGCTTGTTCATTTGAAGGAGATAAAGGGATTGATATTTTCAATTTGAGTACCTCCTTCAGTTCAGGATTCTTCTCTAGTGACTGGACAATCTCTCCATCATTCGTCAGTATTGAAGGCTTTCCTTTTGCTTGACTTTCTGCTGGAGTGAACACACCATTGGCACTTTTCGGTGCTGAGATCTTGCTGGGATCCGCTTCCATTCCAGCATTTGACTGTGAATTCCCGCCATCGTTCACCAACACCGAAGGCTTTTTCCCTTTTGCTTTACTTTCAGCAGGATTGAACTCACCATGTACTCGTCGATGTTTCTTATCTGGTACAACATTTGAGCTTGTCGCTGCGATCTCACTGGGATCCGCTTTGATTCCAGCATCTGACTGGAAAATCTGGCCATCATTTGCCAGTATTAAAGGCTTTCTTCCTTTTGCTAGACTTCCAACAAGATTGAGCACACCAGATGCTTCTCGATGCTTCTCAACTAGTACAAAATTGGAGCTTGTCACTGAGATCTCACTTGGAACCACTTTGATTCCAGTATTTGATATATCAACAAGTTCAAGTTTTGGAAAGTCCTTCAATTTCGGAAGCTCAACCAATTTAGAGCAACCCGATAAGTCAAGCACCTCTAGATTTTCAAGTCCGTTCATTTCAGGTAGCTTTTTCAACAACTCACAGTTCTTTAGAAAGAGCTTGCGAAGTCTATGAAGGTTGGAAAGGGAAGGCAACTTTTTAAGCTTGGTGTTTGAGAGGTTGAGTTCGCGAAGGTAACCTAGATCATGAAAAGATTCATCTGAAATAGCAAACTCAGAGTCAGAAGCACCGGAAACATCAAGTACTTCAAGGTTTTTGAGTCCAGCAATGGGGGGCAGGCGTTTGAGTGTAGGACAATCTCTCAAGTGAAGTTCAGAGAGAGAGACAGGGAAAAGAGGCATTGGTTTGGTGTTTGAATCTCTTGGTTTTATTTCATGAAAGTTATAGAACTCAATTTCGGAGAGATAAAGAATTTTGAGGCCATCTAGGTTCTGCAAACTAGGAAATATGCATACCCTTTTGCAGCCTTCTATTGAGATCCGTGATAGCTTTTTAAGATGGCCAAATTTAGGTAGCCGTTTAATTTGGGTACGGGAAAGGTCAATCATTTGAAGATGCTGATGCTTGGATAAATCTTGCTCTGGGAAAAAAGTCAAAGAGGTTGCACCAGAAAGATCAATTATCTCAAGGCGCGCAAGATCATTTATTCTAGGTAGTTTCTGCAAGGAAGAACAATCTCTCAGGATAAGGAAACGGAGATTAACTAGTTTTGAAAGTGACTGCAGGAATTTCATCTGGCATCCGGAGAGGTTAAGGCTTTGGAGTTTAGTCATTTCATCTAACAGTTTGTCTGGAATCTTTTGTACGGAGTTGGCACCAGAAATCTCAAGAACAGTTAATGTTTTAAGCAGCTCGATGTCAGCGATGCCATTCAACAAATCACAGTTCCTAAGTACAAGAAGCTTCATCGGTAACTTCTCCGCTTCAGACTTCTTCTCCGTTTTAGAAGAAAGGTCTAGTGACTTCAACCCGGAATTGAAAATAGCAAGTGCATGGAGTTGCTTCATGCGAGCTAAGAATCCTTCATCTACTTCTAGGCGAAGACGGTTACCATCAATCAGCAGTGTGGAGAGTTCATCCCATTTTTTAGGATCACAAATTGTTTTGATCATACCGTCAATCTGTGTGATTCTGCCAAGAGTTATCCTCTGATCTTCAACACCAGCCAATCCCAAACGGGATGTCCCAAGAAATCCTGGAAGGGAATCCATCATTTCCAATGCCGCTCCTTCAGCAACGACATTGTTGTCCTCTTGTATCTTCAACATGCGTCGATCTATAAGCTCCATTAGAACAGCATGTCCCTCCTGATATTTTTGCTTAATATGTTCAAAAGAATCAAAATAGCCTTCCAATATCCACTGGGTGATCAATTCAATGTAATGAATGCCCCCATATTTGCTGCAGAATTGATTGCTATGGCAAAAGCAAAATTTAAGAACATCGGTTGGCAACATTGTATAGGCGCAGTGAATTAGAGGATTCACGCGTTCGGCTGCAATCTCGTAATGAGCTGCCTTTTCCAAAGCACTTTCTAGCGTCAAGCCCACCGAAGCATGTCGAGCAATGGCTTCTGCTATCATAGAGATGACAGCAGGCAAACCTCTGCTCTTTCTGGCTATTTTGTCCAAGAAGTCTTGATATGGTTGATATTTTGAACCTGGTTTAAAAAATTTAATCGTCTCATCCAAAGATAAGAGTCCAAGCTCGATCTCCTTAAGAATCAGAGGTGTAACTGCAGTCTCCATTCTAGGCCCGGGGATCTTCTCCGTAGCAGGGCTCGTATCCAACTTTCTTCTTGTGATTATGGTCACTAGTTGATCATCCTTGATGGAAGGAAGCAAAGCTCTAACATTGAACCATACTTTCTCCCACAGTTCATTTTCATTCTTCTGAATCCCGCTTTCATCCAGAACTAGCAGAAGATCGTATTTCTCTACCTTTTCCCCATTCTTACGAGGCGATGCTGCTTGTTTATTTTTGCTTTGAGGATCTTTTTGAGCATGTTCTTTTTTATTAGCTTGCTTTTTTTCATTAAGTTTGCCTTGAACCATCTCGTCATAGGTCTTCTTGTCCTCCTCCTTCTTCACATTGTTCTCTGCTTCCCATTCTTCAGCAGTTGAACTCCGACATAATATCTGATGATCAATGGCATCTTCTAGCAAGCCGGTTTTGGTTTTGTACCCTTCAGCCCCGGATCCCCCGTCAGCGGTGCTGGTTTTGGACTCTCCATGTACAGACGTGGTTGAAGAGTTGGCTCCGTTTTTGTCGTCTTTCGGCTTGCTTTTGGCTTCCGGCACGATTTCTGTTTTGTACAGTTCACTCACGGATACCCAGAGTGTCTCATAGCACAAGCCATCCCTGATTGCAATTTGACAAATATGCCTTGCCATCCAGGTTTTCCCAGTTCCAGAAGCCCCAACCAGAGCAACTATTTTTGAGACATTTTTGGCAATTCCAGGATCTCCATCAAGAGCAGTTGTTGGCACATTCTCGCCATTTCCAGGATCCCCATCAACAGCAGTTGTTGAGACGTTTTTGCGAGTTCCAGGATCAACTGCTGAGACGTCATCTTTTTTCAGCAGGTCTAATATACGTTTTTCCCGATCATCTATTGTGTCTGTCCCCAAGTCATGTTGTTCTGTTATCTCCGAAGGCATTGCTACTGCGGAAACAAAAAGTAGAAAAATAAAGCAAGCTCCCACGTATTAGTTCAATTTGATCCTTTCCCCTGCCCACTGTTCTCTTCTCCCTTCTACAATATTGTAAAACATTCTACATTGAAATGTCAGCTTTATTTTCAGCATTTTTAAATATATTTTGAACACCCGTATTTCTATTGTCCTTGCCTCGTTATAATTGTAGTTTGGAAAAAAAAAAAAAATTTACCCATTAATTCATTTACAGCTTACGAATAATTGCACAGATACGATCTCGAATCGTTTTAAAGGGTTAAAATGTTTAAAGTAGAAATTAAATTTAAATTCAGGACAACTTCTTTCAACTTAAATTTTTTACTTCAAATTTAAATATAAATTTTAAGTCATTGATTTCATATAATCTAATGGTAGATATTGAAAATCAAAGCAGCATCTAATGATGTTAATATATTCACCATTTAATTAAATCAATGACTTAAAATTTATCTTAATATTTGAAGAAAAAATTTAAGTTGAAATAAACTGTCTTAAATTAAAGCACTAGATTCTACTTTAAACATTTTAAATGACTCAAGATCATATCAAATGGTGAATAAATTAACATTATTAAATGTTGTTTTGATTTTTAATATCTATCATTAGATTATATAAAATCAATGAATTAAAATTTATGTTCAAATTTGAAGTTGAAATAATGTAACCCTATTAATTCCTTGTAAGGTCATTATAACAACTTGTATGATTGTTGATTTCAGGTTTTTTTTATTTGTTTTATTGAATTTAGGGCTATTCTTATAATTATAATTTTTATATTTTTCAAAATTTTATAGAATAAAATAGTCTTTTAATTCATTTAGGGACAAAATAATTATTTTCAATGTTAAAGTAGTTGATTGATACAAGTTTAGAAACTAATATAGTGCAAGTACATGTCAAAATTTTGTGGTGTACACTTGAAAAAAGTAATTATAATTAAAAAATGAAATATTTAGAATGAGTAATGATACATCCCAAATTTTTTATCTTAAATTTCATCCGGATAGTGGCTGAATCACCATTTTTGTTCACAAGGGCCATAAATCAATAATAGCAAACAACGAATTGAGGGAAATCATAACAGAAAAATAGACCTTAGAGGATTAGCTGTCGATCTAAACAAAATATGACTAATATATCAACAGGAAATTAAAAAATGAAATACCTTATTGGTGGAAAGCTGGGATGTCTGCTGTGAGAGGTCTTCTAATATAAACAGCCTCAGTCGATTGAGAGCTCCGATTGAATGGATCTGTAATCCGGAAATAAATAAATAAAAAGAGAGTAGAGCTTCTGAAAGACAGAAAATTGTAGCAAAATTTTATGAGAACAAAGCAACGAGAGACTTGAATAATCTATATATGTCATATTTATATTTCTCTACCAATCGTAATAAATTTCATTTTTTTCCCATCAAGTCAGAGAAAGCAGCAGCAAATGTATTATTCACATAGTTTTCTATAAATTTCCCCATTATTATTTAAAAAAAAGGAAAGAAAGAAAGGGAAGATAAGTACCTATAGAATACAATAAATCCTGCAAGATCACAATTGGGTTTCTCAATCAAGCAAACGAAAGCCGTAAACTGCAGAGAGAAAGACTTCGTTAAACAGTATAAAATTTTTTATTTGAAAAAAAAAAAGCACTTTGCGATCTGTGTAAATTTACATGAATCAAGAGTTTCATACATTACCCTTAGGGAGAGAGATACTGCAAACTGAAAGACAGTAGAAAGATAGAAGAATAGCGTTTTGGAGATACAAGACGTTTTCAGAGTTCTACCAGCTTTTATATTATACGACAAACTTCATTCATTCATAATAAATAAATTACATATTTTATTGTTGCAATAGATTAACGTATATTTACTCTAAAATTATACCCAACTTGGAAACAAACTATAAATTAATAGGAAGCTCGTGTCATCTTCCTTACCTCAGCTCCCCATCACAATCGTAATTTAGGAAAAAAATAAAAAAGATAAAGATAAAGAAAGAAACATGTTGTGCCCATTAATTCAAATACAGCTAGCAAATAATTGGATTGACCTGATCTGAAGTCATTTTAAAATGTCTACAATAGAATTCATTGTTTTTTAATTCTTTATGAAGTCATTAACAACTTCCTTGTTTGTGCATGATGTTAATGAAAAGATTATAAATAAAATCTATCAATAATCGTGTCACTGGGATCAATTAATTTTATTGCTATGAGGATGTTATAACCTACTGGAAGTGTGATTATAAAAATGAGTGTTTTAACTTAGTTATCTTTTTTTTTTTGACCACGAGATATCTTAGGGAGAGCCCCAACTGTAGGAAACACCTTTATGTTGGGAAATTATGCTCTTTAAAGCATATGTGTTTATTTAATTGTAATAAACATTTTTTCTGATTAATAAAATTAATGAAGTATTTTATTCAAATATCTTAATTACATTAATATTTGTATTAAAGTTCATTTAATCATATTATATGTATTTATGTGATCACCATGTGGATTCACAAAAGACATAAATACAAGTTATCTTATGATTAAATAAATTTAGTTTGTAGTTGATAAATAAAGTTGGACACTTTATTTAGGCATAGACTGTAATAAATTCATTAAATGATTTGTCTTAATCATGTATGAATTTATTAATATAGTACGACTATACTGAACAGGATCACATATGAGATTTAATTAACCTTATAATAATTGTCAGGCTTATTAAATCTCATAGGCGTTGATTTTACTGTAATCTTAATCTTGAGTTAATTATGATTTCATGATTATAATTGTTATTTCATTTGAGTTACCAATGAGTATGACACATCCTTGTGGTCAAGATTACCCGGTATCTTGGTGGGAGCAATTATAAGTATTGGAGTTATGGATTAACAATATAGAATTTGTACAACACATCTCTTGATAGGTTTTTGGCACTTGATCATAGAATTCTCTGGGCAAAATGTGTCAACATATTTAGTATGTTGAAAATGATAATTAGAGAAAACCAGTAAGGATCAAGGAATAAGATGTTATTAAATTGATTGGACAATTGAGATATCAATTTAATTAATGATGTGGCACAAAAGATTGTGCAGGAAAGAAATCAATGTGGCTTGGGACGAATTATTATTCGAGCATACAATTATGGAAGCCAGTTCCACTCTTTTAGTGGAGTAGATTTGGAATTAAATAATAGGGCTAGTTTAATTACAGGCCTAATTATTGTAGCAACTATTGTATATTCCCAAATGATTCCTGGGTTAGCTCATTTAATTGATTGCACCATAACTGGATTAATAAACAAGATAACTAGCTGTTTGGGTCAAAAGCCTAAATATATCATTTAGTGGGAGGCTCCATTTAATTAGCTTTTGTGTAAGGGGTCTTATGATATTTTACAAGGTGGGTCCCCTATTGAAAAAGAAAATAACATGGGTTTTGTTTTTTGGATTATTTGGAGCCTAAGGTTTTTAATAAAGGGTGATATAAAAGGTTTATTTTCTCTAAAGAAAATAAAGAGAAGCCACTTTATACAGATCAGAGAAAAAGTTTTTTCTCTCTACTGTTGAGAGAAAAAATTTCTCGTGCTAGTTGCTTTGGTAGTGATAAAAGCGCCCACACGTCAAGTGCAGATCGAACCTGAGTCATAACCTGGAAGATCATTGGTGACAATTCGTGATTTAACAAGCGTGGTGATGACGGATCGTGATCTAGAGCCTAAATCACCTCAGTGGAAAAAGTCAACTCGGATTTTCAAGGTACGATTTCTAGATTACGTATTCTTATATATTATATGAGAGCGATCTTAAAAAGGTTTTATAAAAATTTAAAAACTTAATTTTTCCCCAACACTTTAAACCCAGACTACAACCCAGACTAGAAGTCCTCGTTCGAACCGAGAGGCACATGTTCTTCCAATAAACGCGACTTTCCTGTGACTCGAACTGGAGAACAAACCCAATCAAATCATTTAAGAGAATTCCATTGCCTGTGGAGTCAACACTTTGTTGGTTAACTTAGTTATCTTTAGTGCAAGTGATGTAGAGGTAAAGTATGCGCTATACTAATAACTGATCAAAGAAGCATGCCAAATCCAACACATAGATGTTGATAAAAGAGATATACGTAGTTCAAAAAGGTAGTATATGTACCTAAGTAGTGTTGGAAATATACAAAGTGATCTTAAAGTCTAAAAGTTTGCATTGTCTTTAATGTTTTTCTCTCAATACAAGTTCCATAAATATTGCATATTGTATAACTTACTGTTCCAAACAACTTTAAAAAAAATATTTTTTTCTATCTTAAGCCTTTAATGTAATATAGTATGTATTATTTTAGAATATACAAATAATTATTATTATGTGAAGGGAAGTTCCTTAAGACACGATTTAGGAAAAAAAAATACAATGTAGAGTTTATTTTTGTTAATAACAAGCCCAGAATCATGACCAAAATTTTTATGACTATATAGAAGTTATTGTTATATAGAGTATTACTATAGGTAGATTTTAATGAAATGCTAGGGATCTCATTATTTGAGGTCTAATAATATATTAATTATCTATTGGATGACGAATATAAAATTACTTATTATTGTATTTTACCATCCAATAAATGAATGATACATCAATTGAAATTTAAGTTGAGATTTAAATATTGAGATACTTAGTATTATTCAAAAATAATAAATATACATACCATTCAAATGATGTGTCATTAATAAGTAATGACTTCTTTGTATTAGGTAATTGTCGACTTGTTATATTATTATTGATGAGATAATTTTATAGCATCAATAAATAAATAAATGACATGTTAAATCTCTTATCATTCAAGATAAAAACTTTGTTAAATAAGATATTGTCTCATGATTGGAATTATTACGTTTCATTGTTCTCATGTAAGCAGAATTGGTGGGTTTACATTCACTGGAACTAATACAGCAAAGTCAAAAATACTTTTCCAAATTTATTTATTTATTTTAAAAAGATAGGGGCTTGGATAGAGTCTAAATTTAATATTTTAATCTCGCATTTGAGATTTAAACTCGATTAATTAGTGAAAGAAAATTATTTAAAAACCAATGCGATGTGCCAACTTATTTATTTATCTCAATTTATTTATTACGCCGCGTTGAACTTGCTGATTCAAAGTGGAAATAAAAAAAATCTAAGCTTTGAAACTCGCTATGAAAAATTAAATCAATTTGATAATGGGGCGCAGCGTTATGTGGAATGCCGCTAAACCCCATTGATTTTCTTTTTTAATTTTTTTAATTAAGTCACCACTCCATATATGAATGTAAAATTACTTTCTCGATGACGAGACCCACCGGCTAGTTGCTTTAAAAAAACGACAATTTTTTTAATATATTTAAATCAGGAAAGTTACATTTGATGTATGCACTCATTTACACACACATATAGAGTTATAGACTAGTGTATAGATACTAGATAGGTTCATTAATTTCTTTTCACAAGATCGAAGCGAGCTATGATATATTATATTATATATTACAATCAATGCAAGATATATATAATTAAATTTAATATAAATATTATTTATATGATGATTTTTTAAAATAAATATACGTATATAATAATAACATTTACTTATTGCATGACTGACTTTATATCTCTTATGTATTTTAAAATTTTTTTAAAAAAAATTAAAATAATAATTACTAATAATAATAAAAAGTGTCATTCACGTACAGCTGGCGTTATTAATTTATTAACTGGCCATACTAGTTTATTGGTTGGATCATGTGATGTCGTTTTAAAGTGTATAAATATGTTTTTTTGAAATTAATGCTTAAGTCATTATTAACAAAAAAATTTAAGTAGGTAATTATGTGTTTTAACTTTCTTTAATTTATTTACCATAATTCTAAAGAAAATAACTTAGCAAAGGCAGTAGTGGATGCCAGTTAGTTCAGTTGTTTAACTTGTTGGAGAGGAAACAAAAGGTCTGGGGAAAATCAAGTTAGTATTAGGCAACGATAATAATAATATATTAAGGTTGCAATTTGGAAGCTGCCTAGCTAGATTAATAGTTAATTACCTATCCGTAATTTTTAATAATCATCAAATTTAATAATCGTTGTCTTGATTTTCGAATCTAACTCGTTGTTTATGGAAGTTTGGCACCTTTGCCATCGGCCACAGTCATTTGTCCATCGGTTCTTGATAATCTGTGGCACAACAAGAAATGTTCAAGTGGGTCAAATAAAGAGGAAATAAGATGGAAAAAAATCATAATAATAACAATTAACAAAAAAGAAAGAATAGGAATCATATGTAAGATGTAAATGTGTTTAGATGTGATTTCTTATTTTGTAAGGGAAGATATTTTATCAACTCAATTAATTACGTTAAAAAGATATTATTTTATTTTATTTAAATCAATTTATTTAATAAACCCATAATTAAAATTTTATTTTGAAATTTTACTCATACCTACCTACATAAATGCCCAAATACCGTCCTCTTTACAACATAAATGCCCCAACTACCGTTCTCTTTATAACATAAATGCCCAAACTACCATTCTCTTTATAACATGGTTTGATACTAGAAAAGAAGGAAAAGAAATAAATAAACTTGAGATCTTTCTAATGGAAAAGAGAGGAACTTATTGATTGTTGGTGGGATACAAAGATGATCAAAAGAATTTATAATATCACAATAGTTTGTACACAATAACATGCACATCCATAGAATTTTATATCACTAATAATTTTACTCGTACATAGGTTTTAACTCTTAAGTAGGACACAAATTAATGATGGATTGTCAAATTTGAACTGCAATTGCAAAATATTATTTCGTCAATGAAAGTAGTCCCAACTCCCATCAACATAATTGTTTGGTCGAACAGAGTTTAGAAACTAGTAAAAGTGGCACAACAACAATTTTGCAATATGAAACGCTGACAAAAATGTAAATTGATCTCTCCGGTGGAGTACGGGAAATTAAATTAACATGCATGATGGGTGATGGATGGCCAAGCTATTTGCCCACAATCAGTTTTGATCTTCCTTGGCCCTTGTTAATCTTGAACTGCCCTCCAAGACCAAAGTGAGCCATTAACAGCCAAACAAAAGTAATAAGCTCTCCACCTGAACTAACTAGCTGGGCATGTGCCCTAGGATCGCAATGAGTTGCTGCGTACGACAACAGTTCTAACCACACTTTGCTCATCAACTCCCATCTGTCCCTCTTCTCCAACTTTTTCAGCTCTTTGGCCAGAATACTTCCGTCAAACAACACGGACTTGCTTCTATCTCCCTTCACCGCAGAAGGTTTTACATAAGTTTTCACTTTCAGAATTTCTTCACAGGCTTTCTTTTCATCAGACGGTACCTTTCTTTTAAAGAACCTCTTGGCCTCCGCAAGGGTATCTCGAAACCTTATTTTGCCAATTCCCGCCACAGCGGACATCATGGTGGGCTGCATGATCAAAAGATACATCATGTAATCCGAGAGTAGGTTGCTGAATTCAAGATCGTTATACTCTTTCTGGAGAGCCTCCTTGGTGGATTCATCAATAGTATTATCATCAGAAGTAGTACCTGACGTTCTATGCTCGTCCTTTTTGTCTTCGAAATAACGGAGTTCCGTTGCAATGTGCCATAATAGAATGCTTTCGTCATATGCAACATCAGTAACGTAACTCAATAATTCCTTGATGCGCACCCCATCAGGATCCCAATCCTGCATTATCCATTCCCCCTTAGCCGACGATATACTCTCGGCAGCCTCAGGATCATCTGCATACTGAGCTTTTGTTTCAATTTCCCTGAATATGAACTGCCACAGCTCCTTAGTGAACGGCTCATGTGAAACATAAATTATCCCATCCAAAAGCTCCTTTATGCCAACAAAATCAAGTATCCAGCAGCCTACAGCAAGAATGAATTTAATCCAGAGATAGTAAATGACTATGTCCCAGATGTATACTGAAACTTCAATGAATTTTCTTATGCATTTAAATTGAGTGAGCCATTTGCACGGAAAGGCTAAACACTGAATTGTTTTCTCAATGACGGATCCAACAAATATCTTTATGTAAGAGGCCATTTTTTTAAGGAATGGACCAATGCCTAAACAATCTAGAACTCTCTCAGAGGCAAATAGAAACCAATTCTTGACTCTGTGTCTCTTTTCTGGACGTCTCCTGAGGCAAAATCTTATCAAGTTGTGTCCTGAGACGTATCCAGACCAGCGGCGAAAGAGCGGAGGTGTGGCCAACAGCTGGTGCTTGAGCTTGACATTGCTTTTGTCGGTTACTTTTTCTTCCCAATGATAGTCCTGCCACCATGGACTCTTGAAGTAGAGAAAAAGCTGGAGAATTTTCGCAAAGAACGATTTGACCATCTTTATGATTCTGAATCCTGAATTACTATCCCGATCGCGGGTGAGAGCAGCCAACGTCCAATCAGAGAAAATGAACATGAAGAAAGCTACGACGTCCAGGGCTATGGCGCCCCAGAACAAAGTGTATGTAATTCCCACATCAAAACCTTCATATTCGTGCTTCTTCACTCTGAAATAGAAATAACAAAGAGCTGCGACAACCGAACCAGAAGCTGTTAACCGGAAAATAACTCCCCACCAACTGTGCGTGACATTAACTTTGGTATAGAAGACTTCATAAATGAAGTTGAGTTCCACCTCAATTATTTTCAAGGAATCTTCGGCATGTAAAGTTCGGAAGAAATTTCGGCTGTCATCACGCTCCCGGAAGCTGTAGATGATATCCACGAGTAGCCCTTTGAAAATACTGAAGTAATGATGAGCATAGTGCACCACATCTAGATTGGTCAGCGCCCTCTTCTTTAGTTCAATCTTGAGCTTTTTCTCAGCCTCTGGGATCGTAATTATTCTGGCAGGAAGTTGGGCCTTTATCTTTGATTCATATTCTTCCATGAGCTTCGCATAATTTGGGCCGGGGTCGGCGTCCGAAAGCATGGACTCTCTGAATCTGTCCACGCTTCCAAGATACAGAGCACGACTCCGCTCAAAATACTTGATGACACCGGCTATAAACATGAGAATCGATGGGACAAGTACCTTGTTTTTGGGGAGCGATAGGAGGAAGACATACACAGCGGAAGCAGCCTGGGTTATAAGGCCAAGGCTGTGCCTGAGCCAGAGCTCATTGTCTTCCAGGGCCAGAGCAGTTATGGTGTCCGGACCACCGAGATGTAGCAAAAGAAAGGTGGGCCAAAATGCTAACAGTTGATTGTTGTGTTTTGGATCTGAAGGGCCAGGATTGTCGCTTTGGCTGTCAGAGATGAGTCCAACGGCGTAATTAGCAACCCAGTCGGCAAGCAAGTAAGCTGACCAAATCAGCATCACCAGCAATTTGTTCCCCGAACCCTTTCTGGACGGAGCGAACAGAATTAAAAACGTCTGAAGTGAGAGACTGAGCAAGATTATGCCCCTAATATTCCAGTCATCCCATACGTTTTTCAACTTCTTAGGGATTGGATCGACGGCCATTTCTGTCTTTGATCCGGAAAATTTAGTTGATTAAATGCGCAAGTGTATATTCATACACATATCTTCTGTTCGAGAAAGACTTCTGTTGAGGTGTAAATGGATGAACCTATGAACAATAAAGTTCTACTCAACTCATATTTTCTTTTGATTACGGTAATTTGCAGTTTAATATTCAGTAAACCTTGACTGATTAATTTAATACGGGGCTTTTGTCGTGAGGGCAATCAGGGGTTCAATCTTATAAATATAAATTTAATCTGTAAGGGGTGGGGTGCATAGTTAAAAAAAATAAAATTAAATGATTTCCAAGTGGAAACTTTTCATCTACTTTTCAGTTAATTAAAGGAAGAATGCACTGTGGATTTCTTTCTGAAAATTATTTTTTACCATTTAGGTTTATGATAATTTTTTTTCATAAATACAGTTGAAAGTAAATGTGACATTTTAATAAATAAATAAATAAATTTTAATTTATAGAGATATCGCACAACTAATTTTTATGAAAAAGACTGCATTAATCCTTTAACAGAGTGCTTTCCCTACCAATATTTTATCATAGGAACAGCATGATGATTAAACAATTATCAGCAATTAAAGTGGTAAAAGAAATTAAGGAAGATATATGAAAGTCACATTCCTTTTTTATTAAAATAAGAAAATAAACCTATATTTACTTTAACTTAGAAGTTAGGATAATTAATTACTTGGTAAGCACTATGTTAAAAATGTCTCAGGATCTTTTACTGAGTCATTTTCTAACAGTTTTATTTAGTTAGCTATCTTAGTTCGAATGCGAAAAGAGTTTGAGGTTAAAAAATTGATTTCATCTCTGTCTTACATTTACCAAAAAAGAAAATTACCATGTCAAAAATCAAAGAAAAATAACAAGGTTGATGAGTTAATACGGACAAATTAGTTGCAAAGTATGAGGAACTTATCTCTTATTGATTGATTCTTGGACAACTGACTTGAGTATTTTTAAATAGACAATTTGGCATGTAAAATAATGAAAACCTATTTGGACAGTGATTTATTTAATGAGTGTATCTTTCAATTGTATAAATAGAAGTAAGTCCGAAATTAGTCGTCAAACAAAAATGAAATGCAAAATAAAAATAAAACCGTTCACACACGTGATAGCATATTCCATAGTTAGCGGGCTCACGTCCCAACAAATAGAAAAGAGAACGGCTACCATCGGCTGTTTAAAAAATTTTCTAATTGAAGTCAAAGTCTTTAGCAACTAAAATATTTTTCTTTCTAGAGGGCTTGTAGTTGAAACCTACCCAGGAACAGCTAATCCTAACGTTAATGACTTCAATTTAATAGTTAAAAAAGGAAGAATGCACTTTGGATTTCTCTCCGAGACATTATTTTTAACACATGGGTTTATTGATAAAATTTTGATGGGTGTTTTTTTAATGATAGTTCCTGACTTATTCAAATGTATGGTACAATTCTTACAATATTGTAAATGAGTTTTACAACATTATTAATGATTTTACAACGTTATAAAACCTATTCACAATGTTGTAAAAGTAGTTTCCATACTTTAATAAAGTGCAAAAACACTTATTAGAAAATTTTTAAAATTTTAATACCTTATTTCATTAAAAAAATACTGTTAAAAAATAATTGTGACATTTTAATAAATTAACTAGTTACTCTTAATTTATAGAGATCTCGGACAATCAATTTATATGTAAGACAAACTGCTTTCTCCATTACTATTTTAACATAGGAACCATATGATGTATTGAGAATTTATCAACAATTAAACTGGTTAAAAAAAAAGTTACGATAACGTAAATTTCATTCCTCCTTGGTTATTAAAAAAGAATGATACTATTGGCACACCCGTAATATCCTCTTAAAATCCCTCTTACTTTTGTTTACAAATTTTACCCCTAACTTAAAAATCTCCTACACACACATATCTACTGCAAAGGTGCAAATGACATTTTACAGTTGCTGATTTATTCTTCTTTTTAAGAGTTTGATGAATAATAAAATGGTGTCACTTTGCCAGTGGCAAAATTAGTTTTGCGCTCATTAAAATAATCCATCAATTTATATATTATTATTCTTGATTATGTCAAAAAATATAAATGGTACCTTGTTTTGATGCATGGAGGAGGAATCCAACTCCATAAAAATGGTTTTCTTGAATAGAAATAACGATCATGAAGACGAAACATTCCATGCCTTGTTGCGAGCCTTTAGAAGTGCTCACCTTATTCAAATTTCAATTCTTTCTTATTTTAAAATTTAAGACTCTGAGAGTATGAACAATAGACACGCTAACATAAAAATAATCAATACAATAAGTTATCAACTATTATCTCATTCTATCTATATAAAAAAAAAAAGGTAGAAAACTGTGAACTTTAACAATAAGAGAAAACATATACGAAATAGACATCATGAATGCCGTATATTTAGGGGAAAAAGTGATATTTGAGTTAATAGAAATTATGTGATGTTTTAGATTATTTAATGTGTTATATTTAGAAAAGGGTTTTAGGGGGATAACAGAAGGGTGCCAATAGTGCAATTCATTGAAATAATTAAAATGATCCGCAGACCGGCTTTAACTTCACTATCCGACACTGTTAACTGAGAAGCCAAGGTTAATTAACTAGGTAGCTTGGTAAGTGCCATGTGATAAAAAAATAAAAGAAAAAAGAACTAGCTAATTAGTAAGTAGAGTGAATACGGACAGATTATTTGCAAGTAAGGAACTTATTGTGTCTTATTGATAGATTCTTGGACAACTGATTTGAATATTTTTAAACGCACAATTTGGCATATAGAATAACAATAACAATTTGGACGTTGATTTATTTAATGCATCTATCTTTCAATTGTATCCGGTTAATGGAAAGTCCGAAATTAGCCGTCAAACAAAAATTAAATTAAAAAGAAGAAGAAAACCGTTCACACTTGATAGCTAGCATATTCCATAGTTGGCGGGCTCCTGTCCCCAATAAATGCATAGGCTTTGGAATTTTAATATTTGAATTTTAATATTATGTGTTATTTATATATTAAATAATAAATTATTATTATTTATTATTTAACTGGGTTTGTCCTCCAGTTCGAGTCACAGGAAAGTCGTTTTTGTTGGAAGAACCTGTGCCTCTCGATTCGAATGAGGATTTCTAATCTAGATTGTGGTACAAGCTTAAATGTGTCTTTCACAGTTGGGGCCTTCCCCAAGATACCTCATGGTTAAGATAAAAAAAATTTATAATTTATAAAATTACTTAATTATTATCCAATAAATAAATGTCACATTAATTGAGAATCAAATTGAATAATAGATATTCAGTACCTACTATTACTCTTTAATCTTTATTTAATTCTAATTGAAGTCTTACTCTTTAACAACAAAAATATTTTTCTTGGAAGGTTGAAACCGACCCAGGAACAGCTAATCCTAACATTAATGACTTCAATTTAACAGTCAATAGTTGGCACACTTGTTCAAAAAGTCGAATTATATAAAGCGGAGAATATTGATGTGGCTTTTTTTGTTTTCTCTGGAAGAGAGAAACAAAAATTATGAGGCATCAATCGAAGCAAGGAGTAATGACTTTGAGACCGAGTAAATTGAAGAACAAGAGGGTTTAAAATTTAAGCTTAGTAAATTGAAGACCCAGATCAGGTAAGAAATCACAAACTCAATTTGACTCCAGTTTTTGACATGAAGATCTTAAATACATCCCGTATCATTTTTCAGCCTAAATTAAACTGCATCTAATGTTTATCAAATGTTCAATAAATTTTAATAAATATCTAGTGATTTCATTTTAGAATTATAATAAAAAAGATGACATTACTTTAATTTTAAAGTTATCTTAACTAATTAAAGTTTTTTCTTCCTTCCTAAGGTCTATCTCCAGTGGTGAGAGCTGAGGTCCTAAAACTTAAGTCATAAGTTTGGACTTTACTTACTAGTGTGTGTGCATTAATTAAAAAACTTAAAGGTTTATTTTTGTTTTCTCAATATGTGTAATTGATATGCTTATGATTAAAATTCAAAAATTCATTGATATAGCATGATAAGGGTTTTACCCCTTTTGCAGGGATTAGAAGCCCCCTAAAAGTACCCTTATATTTACATATGATAAGAGTAATTATGAGAGAGCAAATGAAAAAAATAGGAGAGCAGTTATTGAGGTGGGGTCTCTGCATGGAGAGAGAGAACTTAAAAATCATTGATTATGTTATTTTGACAAATTTAATCAATTGATTTATCTTAATTCAACGAATACTAACAAATGAAAAAAATAAAGATACTTTCAAGAGCTGTTGGTCCACTCTCATGATGATACAACGTATAAGAAAAAAATTTGGACCATATAACAGTGTATTTATTTTTTATTTTTAAAAAAGAAGAGGTTCCCCAAAATCCATTAAAAACTGCCTTAGAATTCGGGCTGGACATGAATATCTTTGATCTCTGAACAACAAACAGTTTATGCAGAAGCTGAACTCAAGGCCTCAATAATAAAGAAGAAACACCAGTTCTCTCAACAATATGGAGCAAGTGAGTCAAAACGGTGAAATAGGTGGATCTAGCAGCGACGGCGGAGATAAATCAAAGCCTGAAGAAAGTAAGCAATCATCAAATGAGATCTTGGAACAAGGCCATGAGAACAACGTTTCAAGCTCGTCACCGAACTGTACCAATCAGCCTAATGTCCCGAAGGTCTCAAAATCAAAAACACCAGCCAATGTTCATGGATTCGGTAATGAAGAGCTACATCTCCAAAAATTGCTTTCCAATACCGGAACTGACGATCAGTTCAGGGCAATTGGGGTTGTAGGGGTTGCCGGGGTTGGCAAAACAACACTCTGCCAGAGAATCTTCCACAAGCCTGATGTAAAGACCCAATTTGTTCCCAGGATATGGGTTTGCACTATGTCTGGGCAGAAAACGGCTGAAAGTATTGTTAAAAGAATTCTCAAGGGTCTTGGCGTTGATGATGGTACAACAAATTCCTTTGAGGGCCAAGGACTTGCTTTCCTGGATTATGTTCTTCAACAGCAGTTGATTGGCAAGAGATATCTGATCGTTCTGGATGATTTTGAGGACATGGAAGTGTGCAAACACCTTTCGAAAGTACTGCCTAGAGGATACGGGGAAAGATTGATTATCACAAGCAGAAATGAGAAATTAACTGCGGAGATGGTTGGAGAGGAAAACTTGCATCTACTTCAGCCACTTTCCGATCAAGAGAGCTGCTGGTTAATATACAGAGACTCAGTTCGGGATAAGGATGTGGAGCTTAAATCTCAAACTAGAAAAGATTTGGAGGGAAAACTTGAAAAATTGCAAGGCCAAAACGAGTCCGATGCCATGCTGATGGAGGAGAGAAAGTCAATATACAGAGACGCAGTTAATTTCCCAAGTTCAAAGCAATTAGTGGAGGAACTTGGAAAATTACAAGGCGAAAATACTAAACTGATGGAGAGAAAAAGGTCAATTTTAAGAGACTCAGCTAATTTACCAAATTCAAAACAATTAGAGGAGGAAGTTGAGAAATTACAAGGCCAGATTACAAAAATGATCGAGGAGAAAAGGGCAAAGCAGAGGGAGCAAAGAAAGAATGCAGAGGAACTCAAAAGAAAGTGTGGCGGTCTTCCATTAGCTGCAAAACTGCTGGGGGAAATTAAGGCCCAAGAGGAACTCCGAAGAAAAGAGAAGCTGCTGAAGGACATTTTGGATGAGATTGAGAGGGTTGTTGCAGCCAATAAACGACCTGAACCCGAAACTCAAGAACAAGATGCACAGACTCCGGCTACGGAGGGAGAATTCAATTCAGTCGAGCCAACGGCCAGCATTGTGAATGCTTAGTACTTCTTGTTCTTCTTGCTTCAGATTGCTTTGTTACTTTTAAATTCTGTTGGGTTTGATGTTTGCCGAGTTTGAGTTTTGATGTTGCTGTATTTCCTCTCATATAAATAAATTTTGCATTCATACTATTTGTACTTACAATTTAATTGAATGGGATTTTCAATGAAAATGACCCAATAAAATTTAAATTACAGGAATATGAGTCAAAAAATGGGGGGAATTGCGTAGGATATACCCCATTTCCCCCAAAATACCCAAAATATACCTAAATTTATTACACGTTTTAATCTTACACATATATACTTAAAACAAAATTAGAGAATATATAAAAATATCCTCTAAGTTGATTAATGAGATGGGTAACGAGTCGAGTATACTCAACTTCAATTGAACCATACCTAATTAAGTTCCTTGAATAATTCTCAACTTCTTTCATGTAAGTCGATGACAAGTCGAGAATATTGGACCTCAATTGAACCATGATGATTAAGTCTGCTGAAAAAATTCTTGACTTCTTTAATCAAGTTGGGTAGCAAATTAAGTATAATTAACCTCAATTGAACCACGAATAATTAAGTATTCTAAAAAATTCTCAACTTTTTTAATGAAGTTAGGTAACGAGTTGAGTATATTCAACTTTAGAGTTGAATATATTCAACTTTAGTTGAACGACAATCAATTAAGCAACTTAAAAATCCTTGACTTCTTTCATGAAAGTTGGGTAACGAGTTGAGTATACTTTACTTCAATTGAACTGTAACCAATTAAGTCGCCTGAAAAATTCCTGACTTCTTTAATGAAGTCAGGTAACAAATTGAGTATACTCGACTTCAGTTGAACCATGACTAATTAAGTCCCTGAAAAAGTCTAGATTTCATTCATGGAATTTAGGTAATGAGATGAGTATACTCAAATCATGATTGAACCACAACTAATTAATTCCCCTAAAAAATTATCGACTTTTTCATGGAAGTCAGGTAATGAGTTGATTATATTCGACTTCAATTGAATCATAACCAATTTAAGTCCCTTGAAAATTTTGAGACTTTTTCATGGAAGTTGGGTAATTCTGGACATTATTTGTATCAATAAGTCATTATCTTCCAAGTATGTGAAAAAAGAATTAAAAAATAATAGTGACTATAACAACCATAAAGAATCCAACAAATTTAAATAAAATGTCATCTTATAACAATTAGTAAAGTCATCATTATACCATTTTAGTAGGGAAATCCTTATACAATGACTCAGGATAGTCTTTCATCTACTCCAAGCACTCAAGCCATGACCTAAAAACTCCAAGACACCACCCCTTGAAGTCAACATACCATCTACGATCCTCCATCAAGCCTTGTATAGATAAATAATTTTGAATTTGGTACATGTTTAAACAACATCAAGGAAATAAACAAGCATAAATTGATGGCAATACATAAATGAATACAAAGAATTGAGACACTTGCATATAAATTTGAAACAAGGCGTTATCCTCAAAGACTTATTCCACTTTTACACTAGTTGTTCAAAAAATTACTTGACTTGTTTAAAGGCTTACTAGACTTTTACAAGACTTGTTCAAAAAATTACTCGGCTCCTACTCGACTTTAAAATTACTTATGTTCAAAAAATTTAAAATCGATACTCAACTTATTCAATAGACTTACTTAACTTAGACTTCATTTATTCATAAACTTATTTGACTTCTACTTAACTTGTTCAAAGACTTGTACAACTAATTAGCCGAATTATTTTATACTACTTGACTAATTGCTTGATTTATACTTATTAGAACAAGAATCAATCAGCCCTTGATCTTAGCCACTAACTTAGCATATTGTAATATTCATTCTCTTTTATATTATTTCCTTTTCTATTATTTGACCGTTTGGTACTTGCCTTAGATGATTCTAGTATTTTTGTATATAAAGATCTTGTACACAGCAACAAATAATATATGAGCATTTCCACAATTCTTTACATGGTATCAGAGTAAATTTTGCTCATTTCTGCTTTTCTCTTTGACAATCATGTCTATTAGTTTGAATCCAATATTAGAAACATCAAATTCCCTCATTACCGATGTTTCTTCACTATACTTTCTTCATTCATTTGATCATCCTAGAGCCATTCTTGTATCTAATGTGCTAACGGGTGATAATTATTCAACATGGAAAAGATCCATGAAGATGGCATTAAATGCAAAAAACAAATTGAGTTTTATTGATGGAAGCATACAAAAACCTTCATCAATCTCACAAGATTTAAAAACTTGGGAGCAATGCAATGACATGCTCCTTTCATGGATGCTCAATGGAATAGAGAAAAATCTTGCTAATAGCCTCATCTATTGTGATACTCTATGCTCTCTTTGGCTTGGGTTGGAAGAACATTTTTTACAAAGTAATAATCCACGGATTTATGAACTTAAGAGAGCCATATGCAATCACCAACAAGAGCAAAAATCATTAGTGATTTATTTTAATACTTTGAAATTTTGTTGGGATGAATTGTCCACATTAACCACTATTTCTTCTTGCAAGTGTGAAACTTCAAATGAATTGCAAGGATTACTAGAGATTGAAAAGGTGTTTCAATTCCTAATGGGTTTCAATGATTCATATTCTTCGGTACGAAGTCAAATCTTAGCCATGGAACCACTTCCAAATATTGGAAAAGCATATTCAATTATTCATCAGGAAGAACATCAACGACTTCTCCATGTTTCTAGTCAACCATCTATTGAATCAACAGCCTTGACAGCCAATAATAAGACTCAAATGACCAGCCATCAAAATCATTCACATCTTAGCCATTTACATGGAGTACAAGAGACACAAGGACAAGGTAGACCTTTCAACGATCATCGCGAGAAATATGGGCATATAAAAGCCAAATGTTACAAAATTGATGGCTACCACCAAACTGGAAACATTCAAACCGATCACATGTTGCTACTCTTGCAACCACGAAGCCATAACAATTAGATGATCATCCCATTCCAACAGACAAGAATTCATCATCTTAGCCTGCTATCCAAATTCCTGGTCTCATAGCTGAACAATATCAATAGTTATTATCGATACTTTCAATAAGTAAGCAGCCATCTACTGCAAACTTAGCTGGTAAAATCATTCCTTTTTAAAATTCTGCTATTAACTCATATAATAATTCTTGGATAACTTATAGTGGGGCATCTGATCACATGACCCCTAATATTTCTTCCTTTAAAAATTTTGTGCCCATGTCTCATGTCAAACCCGTGAGACTACCAAATGGCACAACTATTCCTACAATAAAATGTGGATCCATTAAATTATCCTCCTCTTTGACTTTAGATAATGCCTTATTAGTTCCTCATTTTAATTTTAATCTATTATCTGTAAGCAATCTAACCAAGGATTTGAACTGTGCTGCTATATTTTCCCCTTCATTTTGTGTTTTTTAGGACTTTCAATAAAGAGGCTAATTGGAAAGGGTGAAGTTCGGGATGGACTATATTATTGTGAGCATATCAATGGTCATTCTTCCTTTCTTTCAGTAATGAACGTTGCAAAGGAACCCAATTCTAATCTTTGGCATTTTCGACTCGGTCACCCTTCTAAAGACCGAATGCAGCGTTTGTCTTTTATTTTTAATATTGCATCATTTAATTCTTATTGTGAAATTTGTCAACTTTCAAAAAACACTAGAAGTTCATTTCAATTGAATAAAAATCGTTCTGATATGACATTTCAATTTATTTTTTTTGTGATATTTGGGGACCTTATCGCACATCTACATATACGGGAGCATATTATTTTCTTACTATTGTTGATGACCATACTTGTTGTACTTGGATTTACCTTATGCGGCACAAGTTTGAAGCTTTTAAATTATTAAAAAAACTTGATCAAAACACAGTTTCACATACAAATTAAAAAAATTTGTACTGATCAAGGACGTGAGTTTTTATCAAATCAGATGCAATCTTTTTTCATGAGCATGGCATCTTGCATGAACGCACTTGTGTTGAAACATCTTAACAAAATTGGATAGCAGAACGCAAGCACCGACATATTTTCGAAGTTGCACGTGCATTATGTTTTCAAGCACATTTACCTTTGTCTTTCTGGGGAAATTGTGTTTTAACTGCAACCTATTTGATTAATCGTATAGCCACTCCTAATCTTGGTGGTCAATCTCCTTATGAAATACTTTTTAAGACTAAACCTCACTATGATCATCTTCGTGTCTTTGGCTGTCTTTGTTATGCTCATACCAACAGTGCTAATTGTCATAAATTTGCTCTTCGTGCTACCAAGTGTATATTTGTTGGTTACCCATTTGGGTATCCCAGATACAAAGTTTATGATATCATTAACAAAAAGACTTTTATTTCTCATGATGTTACTTTTTGTGGAAACTGAATTTTCATTCAAAACTATCACTAATCAACAAGAAAATAACAGTGTTTTACCTCTTCCTATCATACTTCCTGCCAATGAAAATGCACAGGTCATTCCAACTTCTTCCAATGAGCAGCCACTCCACCAAGGTACATTTGATTCAGTAGTTCTCCCTTCTCTACCTCTTCGACGGTCCCAACGACAGTCTTGTCGTCCAAATTATCTTTAGAATTATATTTGCTCCACTGCACTTCATGGTACATTTGGCAACTCTAATAATTTACTAATCATCCACTATTGGTAAGTTCTTTATATCCATTATCCAAGTATTTATCATATAAAAAGTTTTTTAGTGATCATGTAGCCTTTCTTTCAGCCATATCTCACGATGTTGAGCCAACTACATATTCTCAAGCCATTCAATATGCTCATTGGCGCAATGCTATGGATATAAAGATTAAAGCTTTGGAGCAAAGTAACACTTGGACAATACAAGATCTACCTCTCAGTAAGAAACCAATTGGTTGTAAATGGGTGTTCAAAATTAAAAGAAAAGCCGATGGTTCTATTGAGAGATATAAAGAACGCCTTGTTGCTAAAGGATACACACAAACTGAAGGTTTGGCTTACCATGAGACATTTGCACCTGTTGCAAAACTTGTGACTGTTAGATGTGTATTGGCAATGGCAGCTATTTGAGGGTGGTTATTATTTCAGTTAGATGTTCATAATGCATTTCTTCATGGTGACTTGCATGAGGAAATTTATATGAACTTATCTCTAGGAGTTCGTAAATAGGGGGAGTCTTCTCAATTTTGTCGATTAAACAAGTCCCTTTATGGTCTCAAGCAAGCTTCTCGAAATTGGTTTGAAAAATTCTCATCCGCTCTTAAACAAATTGGTTACATTCAATCTTATGATGATTCTTGTTTGTTTACTAATATGAACGATTCTCATTTTACATTGATGCTTGTGTATGTTGATGATATAATAATTACTGGTAACCATCTTGACACTATAACTGCATTGAAGATGTTTTTGCAGGCTCAATTTCATATTAAAGACTTGGGAACTTTGAAATATTTTTTAGGAATTAAAGTGGCTCGTTCAAAGGAAGGGATTTTCTTAAATCAAAGGAAATATGCTTTAGATATACTTCAAGACAGTGGACAATTAGGCACACGGCCATCTTCTTTTCCAATGGAACAAAGCTTGAAGCTCTCTAACGATCAAGGAACCCTTTGTCAAAATCTTGACCAATACCGACGACTTGCAAGACGTCTCATCTATTTGACAATCACTCGGCCAGAAATTACATATGATGTGCACATACTTAGTCAATTTATGCACACTCTAAGACGACCACATTATGATGCTGCCCTGCGTGTCTTACGTTACATCAAATCTTCTCCCGGCGCTGGTATCCTCTTGTCCTGCACTAGCTTTTTGGAACTCTCTGCCTTCTCAAATTCAGATTGGGCAAATTGCCCCATGACCCATCGATCCACCACTGGATATTTTATCATGCTTCTTATTTCTTAGAAAACCAAGAAGCAACTAGTTGTATCGTGCTCTTCCGCTGAAGCCGAATATCAAGCCATGGTGACAACAACATGTAAATTGGTTTGGTTGAAAACTCTACTTTGTGATCTTCATGTGACCCATCCAATGGCTATAACTTTACATTGTGACAATCAAATTGCGCTTCATATCGCTGCCAATCCCATTTTCCATGAGTGTACCAAGCACATAGAAAAAACTGCCATCTTGTTCGTGAAAAGCTTCATGCCAAAATCATTTCCTTAACTTATGTGCCTTCACGACAACAATTGGCTGACTTTTTTACGAAAACTCTTGGTAAAGATCAATTTCAATATCTTCTTGACAAGTTGGGAGTTACGAATCTTCACTTCCCAACTTGAGGGGGAGTATTAGAATAAGAATCAATCAGTCCTTGATCTTAGCCACTGACTTAGCATATTGTAATATTCATTCTCTTTTATATTCCTTCCTTTTCTATTATTTGACCATTTGGTACTTGCCCTAGATGATTTTAGTATTTTTATATATAAGGATCTTGTACACAACAACAAATCATATATGAGCATTTCCACAATTCTTTACAATACTTTACTACTGGCCTTATTATTACTCGACATATTTCTCAACTTCCTACCTGACTTACATTATAAGTTACTTGACTCACTTCAGTTTTTACTAGATTAAACATCGACTCAATCAACTCCCTTAGTTGACTTCCTACTCGACTAAATACTCGATTTAATCAACTTCCTTACTTTACTACTTGATTGACTAAATACTCAACTTCGTACTCGACTTGTTCCTGCAATCATTTTTCAATCACCAAAACTTAAATTTAATATTTCAGTCTTAAATCCCTACAATTCATGCAATAGTGTGAGTGTGCAAGCACTAAAATGAATATAAACTATTTCATAAATCATTAGCATATATAATTGTAATAGAACTAGATCAAACCCTAATCACACAAAATATTTATATTTCAAACATACATTATCCACCAATTGACAATTCACATACTTTTAACTTTTTTAAAGAGTTTATATTTATCAAAAACCTCTGTATTGGAAGTAAGAGATGAAATGGTGAGAGTTGAGAAAATCATGAGAGAGGAAGAATGGTGAGGTGTGAAAAAGGGCTTGAAATCTTGAGGTGGGGCGAGGAAATGTAGACATATGTTTTTTTTAAGGATATTTTTTATTTTTCTCTCTTTCTTAGGGTATATATGTATGTAATTGGGTATAAATTTGGTATTTAGGGGGTAAATGAGACATATTTAAACAAAAAACCCTAGAAAATGAATTTGCTAAAAATATGACAGATTCCAAAATGAAACTATTAAATTATAAACACCTAACACTTTAAATGTTGATTGAAGAACTATGGAGCATTTGTGTGTAATTTGTGAAGAGTTGATTACTTTTATGAAAAATAAGGAGTGTATTAAAAAAATGTCAAAATATATAAAGAAAAGTATATTTACACTCACAAGGTATGGGACCTCCAAATTTTCAAAAAGGGATACTAAAGCCGTTTTTTTATCATTATATTCTTTACCTTCATTATCCAAAAAATTTGACTTTATACTTTTTAACAAATAAAACTATTACATAAATAATTTAATCTATGTAGTAAACTAACAGTATTAAACTATTTTAATATTCTAATAAATTTAAATATGTAAATTATTATATTTATTTTAATAATATATTTTTATTTATTGTAGATAAGTTAGCTAAATGTTTGTGTTATATACATTTTACAATTAAAAAAATCTCACATACTAATAATGTTAAAATTATTATTTTACTTAATATTCAAAATAATTTAAATTTTAATACATTTATTTAATATTATGATTCTATTTATTATAAAATTTATGTTAATATAATAAAATATACCTAATAGATTGTAAAATATTAAAAAATTTAAATTTGAAACTATCTTAAATGTATATATTATATTTATTTTAATGTAATATTTCTATTTAGTGTAAAGCCTTTAGAGTCAGTTTTTTCTATAATAAAAGGGATATTATGGTTAAAAAGGAGTTTTGGTGTCCCTTTTTAAAAACTTGGAGGTGTTGGTGACCATTTTCCTAAACTTTGGGGTTATAAATGTCTTTTTCTTAAATACACACACAAAAAATTTAGGGGTTAGTAAGTCATAAATAAAAAATAATCCTCACATTTATAATTTTTTTTAATATTTACTTTAGCCCTTTGCCTCCTAAAAAATCTGTTGACCTCTTGACCTATCAAATAAAACTAATAGTAACCACTAATTACCACATTGTATTTTGCTTCCAGTGCAAGAATATATTAACCAGTGTTATCTTAATTAAAAAAATACTTGGACTACAAAATTTTGACAAAAATACAAAAAGACTAAAATATCAAGGTAATTATGAACAGTGTACTTCTTATCAAGACCTCTTAATCTTTTCATACTTTTTATCAAATAACCCAATTTTTTTGTTGAAATAGTATTTTTCACCAAATCCAAAATCATGGCTAAAACCTATAATTATTTAAAAGGAAACAAAAGATACAAAAGACGGTCAACAACCTAAAGGATCCGATCGGAAGAGAAATAAGAATAAATAGCATGCATGATAACTTATTCCACAATATAAAAAGACAAAACATATTGGTTCGAACGAAGCATAAATAAATAAATAACCACTTGCATGAATTATTGAATTACATATATCTTCATATAAAGTCTTCCCAAGTCTTATTTTATTTACGTTGATAAGTACGCCATGTCATCAATTACAAGATAGACAATGACATCAACAAATAAAAACTTGAATATAAGTTCTTGAAAATAACCTCAAGAATAATAAATTAAAGACTAGGAAAATACTGTATACATATACGTAGCCTTTTTCTAAATTTCAACTACTTACTATTCTTTACTTACATTTTCTCCATGACCTTTCACTTCCTTTCTCTCGCTTTTTCTTTTTCATTTAATTTAGTATCATTAGGAACCCATGTTCCCACAAATCACAACCTCACTTAACTTTCTTAATCCCAATTGATATAAAATAACAATAGTCAAACATATATTCCTTAATCACAATCTACTCCTGTAAGCTGGAAAATTTGTTATTGATCTCTATGCAATTTTACTTACGATTTTTTCAGTATTCTTGGAGAATTAGGATAAAATGTTCCTTGAAGCATATGTATATTTCCATTGCTAAATTCATATTTAGAAAGTGTATATATAAGGTTTTTCAGATATTTAATACATAACAAGGGAACAAATGCTTCATAATTAAGGACATGTAAAATCCATTTAACATATATAAAGTGAGAGGAAAAAAAAAAAATCAACTCATGAATTAATCAAGTGAGAAGAATGACAGAACGGATTAATTCATGATGCACGATGCTGTTGCTTGGAATTGTTCAGATTGATCAGATCAGATTTTTCCCATATTCCGTAGCCATCGCACGGGCAAAGAGTGACTTTGTGGCATTTGAATTTCTCCAAATATTCCAACTTTGGAAATGATTCTTGCAGCTCTTTCCAGTCTATCTTTAATTCATTCAAATACTTCAAACGTAAAACCTCAACTGTCTCCCACTCACTTCCCTCGAGGCTGTTGAGTCTTCCTCCTCTGATGTAGAGATTTTTCAAATTCTTGAAACTGTACGGATGTACCCAACTGGGCAACTTTTCATCAGGAAAACACTGGAAATCAAGCTTTTCTAGTTTGCTCTCCACATGTTGGCTTCTTTCCGGCACTCGTGTCCGGAATTTGGTTAAGGTCCTGGTGAAAAAATTACCTTTTCCGCCAGTTTGTGGTTGCGGTTTTGTGGATTTATTAGCAGATCCCCCGCCCCATGATACTTTCAACTGAAGAAGCCTTTTAAACGCTAAAACTGTGGACAGATCTTCTGTTTGAAATTTCTCACTGTTTATGTTGATGGTCAGCTTCCTTAGGTGCTCTAACTTCTCCAGATCCTTGAGGCTGCACCACCGCTTCCATCTACGATCATCTTCAGCATGATCACTTATTACAAAGCCCTTTAATACTTGGAGTTTCGAGAGCAAGGACAGCTTCTTGGGTATGCCATCTAACAAAAAACATTCGGATATATCCAAGTGGGTCAAACTCTTCAGCTTGCCAATCTCATCGGGAAGTTTATCAAGATTGTAACAGGCTCTAAGATCAAGAATCTCCAAACTTGTGAGATATGAAATCTCACTCGGAAGCTCCTGTATTCCAGACATTCCTTGAAGGCTAAGAAGCCTTAGCTCTTTCATATTCTTCAACCCTTTCAAGTAGTCAGTGCTTTCTATTTCAATATGAGGAATATCATCCACCGTGCTCTGCCACCTTCCGAGATAAAGAACTTTGATTTTTTCCAATTTTGAAAACCAATCGTATTTGAACTCAGGAAATTCCTCGCTAACGTTGAACAATGTCTCGATCCTCCCCCTTTTCATCGCACAATCTTTAGCCTTGTTTTCAATTTCTTCTAGACTCAGATTGAAACTGAACAATTTCTTGATCTTCTCAAACTCAACAGCCTTTTGTTCAGGTTTCTCGCCGAAATTGAAGAGTGCCATGGACTCCGCAAACTGCACGGCCTTTTGCTCATCCTCACCAAGTCGCTTTTCTTCTAACAGTTCCATAGCTGCTAACTTAATAGCTGACTGCTCCAGCCGCAGCGGGACAGATCCTTCTTTATGATCATACACCAAGCATGCCCTTTTAAACGTTTCGTACTTCTGAAAGTTCATCGTCGGGATGCCCTCTGAATCGAAATGGAAAAAATTGTTCTCTTTAGCTAGCGTGATCACAGCAGAACGTACAAGTGGGCTCATCCGGAAGCTGTTGGCAACACCTCTGTGTTTTTTGTCCACAGGAAGAATAAATCCCTTCTCCTCAAATTTCCGAAGAAGCTTATCAGCAGCTTTCTCTGCTGAATTTTCACCTTGGATGCGTTCTTTCAGGAAGCCCTCACCGATCCACCAATTTACCAGCAGCCTCTTCTTTATTACTGCATTTTCTGGAAATACAGCGAAGCACAAGAGGCATGATTGATCATTTCCAAGGCTTTGGAAAATTTTCTTAAATTCTATGAAGAAATCGTGTTCCTTAAATCTTGTTTTGTCGGCCATGTTAGGTAAGTCTTTGCTCTGATTGATCCGCCGACGCTGCTGTGCATCAGAATCATCGGGTGAACTGCTGTTAACCGGTGGAATCTTGCTCTTCAAGTTCAAGAACTTTTGACTAATCCTCCGAATTTCGTCTTGCAGAGTCTCGACTTCCTGAACGGACTTTGATCCTGTGGCTTGTGATGTGAGGACAAGCTCAAGGTCGTCTTTAAGATCCTGGATTGATTTGCCGAATGTACCCTCAAAGCCTTTCAGCCTTTTTAGCGCGTATTGCATGTAAATCAAATCATGATCCAACTGGTTAAGTGGATGGACTTGAACGGACTGGTCAGCCTCGTTGGCGTTTTTATCCTCATTCTTCTTGATCTGCTCACTGCCACTGATCTTTCCTTTGTTATTGCTGATGATTACATAATCCCAACAGTTGCCGTTGTTGGTGACGGATTCTTCCGTTGTCGTAGGAGGCTGAGGCGGCGGCGGCGGCGGAGGAGGAGGAGGAGGCTTCTTATGATCTTGTGTGGACTGGGGAGTGTGTGGCGGTCGTTTTTCTTTTGAAACACGTTCATGCAAATTTGATAAAATATCAATGATGTTCCCAATTTCTGAGTACATGGTTGGGGCGGTTGATGGTTCAGAGGAATTTTGTGAACTCATGATTGTAAAAGATATGATGAGAAAGAAAATGGCTTGGGTTGGCTAGAGTGGTAAGGAAAAGATAGAAAGAACAAGTGCCACAAATTAAGCTTCTTGGTGAACTGGGACTGATTTTGATCCACTATCAAACTGAATCAATTTTCATTTTATAGGAATTCAATTGCAATCAAGGGTTTCCCCTAGTGTGAACTTAGGAATCACATAGATGAAACATTGAAAGTCAACTCCATGAGTTTTCAATTTTATATTGTCTTTACTCTTTAGAGACTTTTGACCGGGTCATATGTCTCTTTCTCCATGATGAGACAACTCTCTGCGTTATTTAAACAAGGAAAATGCTTGGTATCTAGATTGGCGAGAGAAACACTAGAGAAACGGCAGCACATGCTGCCATTTTACTTCCAAAATCTCTCGCCCTTTATACTTAAAAAAATTAAAATATCAATAAAAAATAATAAAGAAAATAGAGTTTTATCTGCTCCTAACTTCATTTTTGCAACTCTCTCACTATCTTTGTTGAGCAGTCCTCTCTCTCACTGTCTCTCACTATTTCACGATCTCTCTCACTCACACACTCCTTTTCACAATCTGAATTTCTTTGGAAGAATTAAAATATCATCCGAATATGAGAATCGTTCAAACACAACGATAATACTACAAATAGACTTGAATCAACTATTCATTTTGGAAGTGAAACGGCAGTATGTACTGTCGTTTCTCTCGTGTTTCTCTCGTCATTCTAGATACCAAGCATTTTCCAGAACTACTAGGCATCTAGAAAGGCGATAGAAGCACGAGAGAAACGGCAGCACATGCTGTCGTTTTGCTCTCACAATCTCATGTCTTTTTTAATTTTAAAAATTAAAATATTAATAAAAAATAAAGAAAATAGAATCATTTATCATCATTCCATCTTTATGACTCTCTCTCACTAACATCTCAATCACCTAAAATTTTTCTGAGAAATAAACATGCTTTACACTCTTCCAATTCCAGAAAATAGCTAGTACCAAGCATACGGCAAGTAAGTCCACGGGAGGGAAAGTGTCACGTAAGCAGCTGGCGACAACAGCGGCTTAAAAGTCAGCTCTGGCAACGGAAGGAGTGAAGAAGCCACATGAGGGAAGGTGGCTCGGAAGTCAGCCCCGGCAATAGAAGGAGTGAAAAAGCCTTACTGTTTCAGGCTAGGAACCGTGGCTTTAAGAGAGGTTAAGAAGTACTGGAAGAGCACTGAACTTTTGATAAGGAAGCTTCCGTTCCAAAGGCTCTTGAGAGAAATCGGTCAAGATTTTAAGACCGATCTGAGGTTCCAAAGCAGCGCCGTTGCGGCTCTTCAAGAAGTTGCGGAGCCTTATCTTGTGGGTCTCTTCGAAGATACCAATCTCTGCGCCATTCATCCTAAAAGGGTCACTATTATGCCCAAAGATATTCAGCTTGCTCGAAGAATCAGAGGAGAGAGAGCTTAATTGATTAATTGATTTGTATCTAGATCTGATTTGGGTTTTAACGTTTCAGTTTCTAAGAAGTGGGTATGCAAAATTGTTTTGGAATGTAATGGAAAGTTTGAATCTATTGTTAAATTTGTTGGGTTTTTATTTTTGCATTCCATGTGCTTGTTAAAAGTCTTATCTTTCAGTATAAAATGAATAGCGGATTCAAGTCTATTTGCATTATCATCGTTGTGTTTGAACGATTCTCATATTCGGATGATGTTTTAATTCTTCCAAAGAAATTTAGATTGTGAAAAAGAAATTTAGATTGTGAAAAGGAGTGTGTGAGTGAGGGAGATCATGAAATAGTGAGAGACAGTGAGAGAGAGGGCTGCTCAATAGAGATAGTGAGAGAGTCACAAAAATGAAGTTAGAAGCGGATAAAACTCTGTTTTCTTTATTATTTTTATTGATATTTTAATTTTTTTAAGTATAAAGGGCGAGAGTTTATACTTTAAAAAGCCAACTAATCTATGCAATAAATCGTTAAGTCGCCCAATAATTTCAGGGGTAAGTCTACACTTGCAATCAATTTGAATCTAATTCTAAGTTGCATAGATTTCAAAAAGTTGTATTGTACATTGATTGCAGTATACAATCAAGATTTGTTCACAAAATACTTTTATCTATACTTATCGATCATAATCGTATAAAAAGATCAACACGAAGCTCACATCAACATTGAAAATTCAAATCAATTTCCATTAGTTGTTTTATTTTTTTATGATAAATTTCCTGCTTAAAGACTTCCCCTTGAGTTGAGAGATCAACAATATACCCTTTATTTATTTATAGGATTTAAACTAAATATTGAGTTGAGCTTTGTATTCATCTTTTAGAATGATGAAATTAGTAGTTATTGTATAAGAATATATAGGTACTTATAGATGATTAAATCTTAATATAGTAAAGTATCTTTGTAGTAACACTTTATATATGAAAAAATTTCATGTAGTCATAAAAAAATATTATCCTAATTTTGAGTTAAACAAGAATAAATTTTATATTGTAATAAGTTATAATTTTCCTAAATCTCGTTTTAAGAAACTTGCCTACACATAGCACAACAAGATAATGAGATAAAAATATTAAAGAGAATGTAAATGTTTAGGGACTTTTAAGATAACTTAATTTACATATTTTGACACTATCTGGAAACATGTACTAGTTTTTTACAATTATGTATATCTCTTTTATTAATGTCTATACATCAAATTTGACATGCTCTCGTAATTAAATATTAATATAGAGCATATTCTACCTTTATATCACTTGCACTAAATATAACTAAGTGAAAATAAGAATTTTTGTAACTATAATTAATGCTATTAGGTTACAACCTCTTTATAATCATAGAGTTAGTTTGATCTCAACATTATAACTATTGAGAAATTTTACTAATATATTACTACAAATGGACGTATAGCAAAGGATTATGAAAATGTGTGCACAATTAAGCTATCTAAATTCTTATTTAAAATTGAACTGCACTATTATTAATTTGTACACAGGCATGTAGCTAAGCTTTATTTTAATAAAATATAATATTTATACCAATAAAAATGTAAAAGATTTTGTGGATATCACGTGGGCTTGCTACCTCTCTCTCTCTCAAGTTGCAAATTTTGAACTCTAATGGTAATTACTTTATTAGCAGTTGGTAGCAACAGACAAGAAATGAAACAGAATTGAAAGCATTGATAGCAACAGACAAGAAATGAAAGAAAATTGAAAGGGACCCGTGCTGCTTTATTGAAGCTTGGAATATAAAATATTGTATATAGTTGGTAATATTTAGGCACCAACTATTGACTGTTATTACTATTCGCATTCTCATAATAATGTGAAATGATGTATACATATAAATTGATAGCAATTGGGCATGAATTGATAATCTATAGCAACGTATATATTAAATATTAATGAAGGGCGTTTAACTTGCAAAATTATTTACTTAATTAAGGGCTAGTTTGGTAATAATTATCTAGTGGGTTTTAAAACGATCATGGTCAATTACGCTAAAGAATATTCCATTCCACTGTGAGTTATAAAGAAAGTTTATATGTGCTAATTGAAAAATTGGGAAAGCCCATATTTTAGACGAGGTTATGTTGAAATTTTGCTCGAAATTTCTTTGACATCTAAGCATATTATTCTCTCTATTTATTTTCTGATCAAATAGGTATCTCTTAACAAATAATGTTTTTGGTTGGCTAAACGAACATATTATTTTTCCATTGACTGTTATTTTAAGTTTACTTTCTTGCGTGCTTGGGTCAGGGCCTGACATTTTTGTTCTTCCACTTGTTCATCTATCCATCATCAATTATAAACGCCTAAGGCTATCATTTAGTAAGGGTATATTAATTTAGTGCAACATCAGCTATCATCAACGCCTATTTTTCATTATTTAACTAAGGTTCTTAACTTATCGAACGTTCATGATTGAAAATAACATCAAATTCCATATACATTAACCGAGTAATCTTGTCCATTAATTAAAATTAACTTCCATTATAGCTATGTCTTTATGAGGACATGATCTTGGTGACTGGCATAATTTTCCGTACATACATACATACATAGCAAAGATTGCTAAGCTTGGTCTTCATTCTCCAACGCCGAGATTGCTGCCGTGATTTTGGTGATTGCACGTTGTTAATGGATGCAAGCAGTTAATTATCTTCTTTAGGGTCTTTTCCTAATCCACCTCACCTAAAATCCCTTCTTTAAACGTCATTCTAAGATTAATGGATTTGTGAATCTTTCTTCTAAGAATTAAATTACTCATTTTAGGGAAGTGCGAAAATGGTATAGTCAATATCCATTTTAATTTAATGGGCAACCATCCTTAGCACAGAGAATGAATTCAAAAAAAAAAAAAAACAGTCAATAACATACCAACAGAACTTTTTGCTAGTAGGATATATATCAATGTCCGTCTATTATTATTAATAATAATATTATTATTACTTTACTCTTTGGAATGGGAGCTTTCAAAACGCCCCACGATTAATTCTTGGTGTGAAAACAGATTATGTTCCACTGTGGAACGACATCGTGTGATAATGAACCATCTATTAAGAGTATGCAATATGAATTCTTTAGAAGAAGTTATTTGTTCAAGATTTAAAACTGATGTTAGCAGCTATGTTTATCAATACAATAATACTAATTAAATTTATTTAAATAAAATATTTAATTTGTATTTCAACTGACATGGTAAATAATGTGTCGCTAATTATTAATTGACTTAAGTGATAGTTAATTAATAATTAAGTCTTACCTTTTTAATTTAAATAATAAAATTATATTAATAACACATCAATTAAGATATAAAATAAGTATCTCAAGTGAGTAAAAATAATACCAGCCTTATTAATTAACTATTCTTCTTTGGACACGAGCTAGTTAATTGCATTGTAAATCACTAAAAAGCATCCATTGGTTTCGTGGGCGTTAAACACAACACACAAATTAATTTGGATCAAGGCGTTAATTAAAGCCTTTTATGATTTTACGAGTTCAGCTAGCTGATTTGTTGAATACACGATTGATCAATGCCGAGAATTAGCACATGGGTTGTGGGATCCACCTCTTCTTCTGCTGTAATCTCTATGAAAGCATTAGTTATGTAAATGTGCATATAGTGGGTTAGTTTTCAATAAATTTCTGAAGTAATAATCCGAAATTTTCACAAGATTTATAAAATAATCATCAACTTTTTTTGTTTATCTACAAAAACTTGCAAAAAAATTGTACAACATATGTATTATAAGAGTGCAAAATTAAGATTTAATTACAATCAGGACCTTGCATTTTTTTCAACTCAAGATAGGATCAGGGAATACAATTTATACAAGTCAGTAGCTGATTTTATTAAAAAATTAGGGGGAAAAAAAGACAAAACAGGTTATCATGAACTACCGTTAGGTCAGATCCAAAGGCAAATAATAAAAAGAACACCAAATTATTCTGCATTATGAATGGAGAAAACAATTCGGACAAACGAGGTATAAAGAGATAAATTAAATAGCCACTTGTAGGAATTAGGTATATCTTTACATAAAGTCTTCTGATGTCTTTCTCTTATTTATCTTGATATAAGTAAGCCATAAGCCATTGGCCGAGACATCATTATAGGGGATGACATCAATGAATAAAACTTTTATTTTAGGTTCCATTAATAAAATGGCCAATGAAAATTTTGACTTAAAATAATGATATAAACTTTTATTTATTTATTTTTGAAATTTTAGCATTTGAACCACGGACCACTTGACCTAGTAGAATTCGAATATAGTATTATATGATATAAACTTTTATTGGGTCTTTTCCAATCCAATGGATGAAAATTTAAAAAAAAAAATTCAGTTGAAGGAAAAACCCAACAATATGTAAAAATTTTAGCTCAGCTAAAAATTGAACACAGTGAGAAACTAATGTGGAAACTTGAACGAAACAAATTTACTTGAAATAAAATGACACTGATCAATATTAGATTTATTTAGACGTAATAAAATGATCAAGAAGATAAGCGGCTTCCTGATCAAATCAATTCAAAGGAAATGAGAAGCTTCACGTTTTTATACTCGTTGCCCTTGCGGTCATGAAGTGGAACCGCACGAATCCCTTGTCTTAGTTCAGAAACTGGTAAGCATGTTTGGCCTCCGAAATCATCCTTTTGGAGAATGTCATCACGCTCGTGAATTTCAATCCTGAGCAGAGCAAGTTCCGGAACGGTAAGCTGGAACTCGAATTCCTTGTTCCAAGCAGGTACCCAACTGTCCTTAATCGGCTCTGTTTTATCCGTCATTGAAGAAGTATCACCAGGGACTCCAGCAATACCCACCTTTGCATAAAAATCCGGAGGGGAACATGCATCAAAGTAAGTGTGATGAAACTCCTTATCCCATCCTTCTCCGGAGTATAGAGTAACCTTCAAAGTCGTTTTCACTGGTAAATTGACTTCGGGATCGAACAGGTCTCTGTAGAGTCCTGTCTTCTCCAACAGAAATTCCGGTTTCTTAACATACCCACACCCACCGTTGGCTCTGAACATTCCGTGCATCAACCAGAGTGGTCTGCCGTATCCCTGCATATTAAATGCAACCATTTGTGCCCCGTGCGACCAAGCAATTAGTGGGTTGTAATTCGATGAGTCTATACGTAGACCCTTCGGATACACCCTCAGTACATTACTCTGGGTGAATCTGACGATATCTTGTCCGTACTTTTTCGTCACAGCCCTTTCAAGCTGTAGCTCACTTAAGCTAAGGCGTCTCACTCTATCGACCTCCACCTTCAACCATTCCTTTAAGCCACCTTTGGGCTTGTCAGCATGCATACTGATTAAATGTCTGTACTTTGGCGACTCTACAACATTTTGCTGCGTCTTTTTAGAATCTTCATCAGCATTAGTGCTACCTTCTTCATCCGAATAATCTTTATCATTGGTACTACCATTAGTAGTTTTAATAATTCCTTTAAGGTTGGGTACCTCTTCTCCCCATTCAGCTTCATCGGCTGATGATGAAGCTGAGGGTCTTGGGTACTCCTGGCGCATTGCTTTCTGTCCACAAACTCTTTTCCATGTGTGATTGAACGTTTTCATGAACGGTTGGAAGTTCACATGGCAAGAAGTACTCTTAGGCAGCTCATTCTCTTTGTCCTTGGCCTTATCCTCCGGCGTTTTGGTGGAAATGATGATCTTTCCCTTCAGCGATTCCGGGGAAGGGAATTCTTTTAGGCACTCTGAGTCATCAGGAAGCAAGATTTCTTTATCAAATATTCCAGTCACCAACTCTGCTGCTTTATCCTGAAGATGTGAAGGAAGATGATCTTCAAAGGTTATAACAACTGGATAATCGGATGCATCAAAGGCATACTTTTTGATAGTCTCCAAACATGCGGTGAGATCCACAGGAGCAGTAAGAGTGCCTCCATGACAAACCTCCACACCATCTTTCTTCTTGGAACTTGGCCACAAATCCAATTCAATCCCTCTCAAGCCTCTCTTAAGCGCATCTTTGATGGGACCAGCGCTGCACTTACTATTAAGCTGATTCCCAGTCAGATAAGAATTGTGGCCTGTGTAAATGAAGTAATGGGACAACGGGGCTTTCATGTCTTGATGCACCCCACGAGAAGGACAAAGCGGGGAATTTTTTTCGCTAAGCAGGTACTTAAAGAAAGCTTCAAGATTGAGACCTTTCCGTTGATCAGAACTATGCAGATGCTTTAGATTGAGCTGAACGTCCATGCTGTCAATAATCGCTTGCGCATCTTCTTTCTTAGGGTTTCTTTCTTTCTGAACCTCAACCAAAAACCCATGCAGATGATCAACGGTCATGATGCCATTCTTCGAGTATTCATTGAACAAAGACTTGATCGCCTCCGGCGGCTCTGACACGCCAACATGGAACCATCGCCGAAAGCAGAAGCAGACTCTATAACTCTGTTTGCCCATGGGAAGTGGTTAATCCTACCTACATTGAATTCAAACAATTATTTATTCGTTTTCCATTTTTATTTTGATTTTGTTAAAATAAGGAAATTGAAATTTTTGCACAAAAATTTCCCAATTTCCAAGAGACAAAATCGTGTAACTCTAGTATATTGACTTTGTATTATAAAATTAAGCATTTTTTATTTTTTAATTTTTGTTTTAGAAGTTCTTCAATGAAATAAAATTTAAGTTTCTATCTTAGTTGGAGATGAGAGCTTCAATTGAAATCGAAAGGCTAGAGAAGTGTGAGTCTAAGACAATAATGGTCTTCTTACAGTATTAGGTTACGTGTCGGCCATTTACACTTTTCAATGGATGAAAATTCATAAAGAAGAAACTATTTGTTGGACCTAAGAAGAAATTATTAGTTGGACCTACACGTTTTATTTAAACTTTATTATTTTTATTTTTATTCAACTAAATTATATAAACAGTTTGTAAATTTGTATGCATAAATATGAATGAAAATAAAAACAAATATTTAAAGCAACATGATATTTTTATATGTTGAGTTATGTCCCCACATTGATTAATAAAAAAAATTATTTGAGTTGTATTTTATATTAATTAGTAAAGAAAAATTATTAAAATCATCATTCTACTTTATAGATTAATTTTTTGAATTAGATGTATAAAATTCTACACTAATCTCTTTCTAACAAATATTATTAAAGTGAGAACTTAATGATCACAGCTCAAGTCAACCGTATCAAACAAAAAGGACTAGGATCCGCCGGCGAAACCCCCCCACACCATTAAATTGAATTTTATATTTTTAAACATCTTCATGTTTTAGTGTTTTGTATCCCTGTCATAGTGTCATTACTCTACTTTAACAGGTGGGGACGTTTTGTAACTTTGATGCTCTATTTCTTCACTCCTAGAAGCTGCGAAATCTTTAACATTTTAAGAGAAAAACGAGTCTGTCGGCTGGTTTCTGTTTATCAGATATTTTCAAGGAAAAAAGAAAAAAGAAAAGTACATAGAGTGAAAGAATCGGATGAAAAAAAAGAATGATCGATAGAAAGAGAAAAGAGAAAAGTACCTTGGAATCTATTGGAATTGCAAGGCGCTTCGCTGTAGAGTAGAGGCAGAAACACAGTCTGTTTTCAGTAACAAGAGATTAAAATAGGAAAAAAAAATTAGATTCTTATGAGAAACAAAATAGAGATGGAGATATGGTGGATTTTATGTGTATATATTTACACAGAGAGAGAGAGAGAGAGACAGAAAGAGAGGCGCCACTTAGGCGGGCTGGAGATGATGGAATTGCTACAATTAGTGTGATATTTTTAAAGTAAACTACTTGGGTGTTGACTTACTAGGCATCTTTACTCATTCAAAAATTCCCATTTTAAATTGGAATAAAATTCCCCAATAGGCTTTTGCTAATTAGCTTGGTGGAAACATAAGACATGTGTCATAATTTCATTTAATATGTGATTGAGATTTGTTCTTCTTTGCTCTCTCTGATTAAATGCATTTAACCAACCTCAGCTTCCTTGTATTTAACTGTCGCTCCAACCAATGCCTCAATCCCCATGCCTCTAGCGTGAATTCAGGCTACCAAGTAAGAACTTGGATGCACTACAATTATAACGATGACTCCTCTCCTCGCCTTCTCATGTACGGTAAATACTCATTTATTATGTTGGATAAATTAATAATTTTGATTAAATAACAAAATTATCTGGTTTTGATTTAGATATATGTCGCGAATTAGTATTTTCGTTAAATGTATAAAATAATATTTTTTAAAGATAATTATTCATCGACGATCTTTTTTTTAGTTTTTTTAAAAATACATAAAAATTTTTTAGCGGCGCTCTACTTGAAATTAATATTTTTTTATTAGTTTATTCATCTTATAACACTATTAGAACTTTGCTGACATCATAAGAGTAAATTTATCGTTTCACAACAACATTATTTGAAGATAGAAGTTAACATGTGCAGAATAATATAATTTTAAGTGGAGTTCAGAAAAAATAAATAAATTAAGAATTGTATTTTTTTAAAATGCAAAAAAAAAAGTGAGCAGTGAATAATTATTTTTTTATATTTGGGTGTAAAAAAGTCATTTATACAATATTTCGTTAGTTATCTTCACAATTTGAAGACGAAAGTGAACAAGTGGAAAATAATATAATTTTGAGTGGAGTTCAGAAAAAAAATTAAAATTATGTATTTTTTAAAAAGTGCAAAAAAAAGGTGGTTAGTGGATAATTACTTTTTTAAAAAAAATCTTTTAAGACTCAACGAAAATAATTAATTAAATACAAAGCTTCAGAATGACTAAAATATAAATGTGTATCTAAAGTTTTTTGTTTTCACCCTGATCTTATATTGAATTGAGCTTCATCTATAGTTTGGTGTAGAACATACATTATATATGGTATATTTTTCTTTCTTTCTTTCTAGCGTACTCCAAATTTAGGAATTATGTAATAAATTGATGTATATTCTAGTAGGCATTATAACAGATATTGTTTTAGAATATATATGTAATATGCTAAAATTAGCTAACAAGAAGAATCATGTATGGTAATCACTCAAGAAGACACTATTGACTTGAGGAACCATGACTTTGTAATTTTATAAATACATGTATATATAAACAAAACTCTTCTTAAAACAAAAATTTCTTTCTAAATTAACAAATATTCCTTTTATTGTTAAACTAATAAATCATTCATTTCTTAATAAATAAATGACTGCACTAAGAAAATATATATTTTCTTAGTCTGAACAATGTTATTTTATAGGGATTCTGCTATATATATACCAAACAACTCCTTAAATTATTCAATGTATAACATAGTCTTTGTATATTAGTAGTAGTTAAGTTACATGGTCTGTAATTTATAACTAACCCGAAATTAATTTATAATCCTTCAATTATTATTTGACAGCTAATAATTGAGTCATTAAAAAAAGAAAAAAATTAATTTTGAGTTGTATACATATATCTTAATATAAAGTCTTTGTAAGTCGCTCTAAAAATAAATAAATAAATAAAAGTCTTCCTCGAAAGACTTATTTTATTCTTAATACATTGTTCACACCTTGATAAAAGCAAGTCAGGGCATGACATCAACAACATGACAGAGGATGACATCGGCAGATAATATTTATATTGCAAGTGGGATATCTTTTTATATAATCATACTAATTTTATTATTATTATTTTAATAATTGCTATCGTATTCATTTTAAGTTGTTGAAAGTAACATTATCTGCCGACTCTTGCGATTAATTTAATTCTTCTCTTTAGGAAGTATGCCGTTGCTGCCGTACGTCTATTTCTACGGGAACCTTACCTCCCCCAGACAATACGAAGTAGAAGAATTTAATCTAGTTAAGGTATTTCTCTCCTTTTAATGTTTTTTTTTTCGTCTTGATCTGATCTATTTGGATTACTTAATTGAAAAGAACTTATCTAGTTAATCATGCAGATTATTTTTATCCTCGAACTTTTAAATTATACTTGGATCGTTTGCTTTGGTCTAAGCATAGATGGGTCAAGAGCATTTAAAATTTAGTAAATTCAACTCCTCCCTCGCCATCAGCAGTTGCATTATTTATATTCTGTTAATTTCAACATAAAAGATGTTAGTCAAAAAATTTTAATCTAAATATCAGTGCTCATTTAATACCATTCAAATTCAGAGACGAAAATTTTATTTTTTAAAGATATTTGAAAACCTAAGGTGAAATTCTGACAAAAAAGTTATAAATTTTAAGGGTAGTTAATAAACTATCCGAAACCACAGGACTCTTGATGAATTGACCGAATTATTTTAAAGTAGGTTTATTTAATTAATCACCCGAAAAGGATAATAACTAAAAAATTAATTTAGATTTTGCAATAAAAATTAACTTTAAACGAGGATTTGAGAATCAACAGAATTAAACGAAAAAAAAAAAGGCACGCCCGTAAGTTCATTCACGTGTCGAAATATCAAAAGAAATTTTTATTATTTATAAGGGGTAGCCTTGAGTAATTGGTTTGTGAAGAATATGATAGCCGTAACTAAATTACTGTTGATAGATCCTTTTCGTTAGGCTGAGATTTCAAAAAATCACAATTGCCAACTGCTATGATCAGTCAATTAATTTCGGGGTAATATTTAAAAACCTCCCGAGGTTTGGGTTTATTGCAAGTAGTTGGCAAGAATATGTTTATTTATAAAAAATTCTTTACCGTCAGTTAATTTTAAAATTGACCGTTAGTTGACTATGCAAAAACAACATTACCCTTAACAACAGTTTGTAGACAGAAATAAATAAAAAAACTAATATTATTAGTTATTTTACTCTCTTTAAATTATTGATATTTTCTTAAAGTTTATACAAGAAAGATAAAATCAAAAACTTAAAAAATCCTCTTTAAATTATTGATATTTTCTTAAAGTTCCTACAAGAAAGATAAAATTAAAAATTTAAAAATAAAATAGTCATAATATTAACCTATGATATTGTAAATTTTTAGAATTGGTAAAGATAAAATTATCAAAAAATAAGATTTGTACTTTTCGCGCCATCAAATTTTAATATTTTTAATTATATCAGTCTACAAACTGTTATTAAGGAGAATATTATTTTTGTACAGTTAACTAACAGTTAATGTTAAAATTAACTGATGATAAAATTTTTTTTATAAATAAATAGATTCTCGTCGTCTATTTACGACAAATTCAAATCTCACGAGACGTTTTTTAAAATTACCCATTAATTTCGCTCAGAGTCCAGCAAATTTGCATGCATTAATGTATATGTTTATTAAACAACAACATTTGACTTTACCGTCATTCTACTAATTCAAACTTCGGCCTAGTGGGCCTGTGGGCATGAGCCCAATTCCTTCTCGTCGCGAATAACAGAGCGATCGACGGGGAATCGGCGAGAGCGAGCGAGCGAGAGAGAGGGAGGGAAAGTGTGAAACCTGCTGATGCCGGACAGAGAGAAATTGGGCAATCCGGCGTCGTTTCCTTCAACTGTTAATTTGCTCCAAAAGGGTGGGTGACCCTGAACTCTTAAATCTTCAATTTTTGTTTACAAAGCGATCTGTTTACTCTCGCACTGGAATCTTTTGGATCATTAGAAGTAAAAACGCCGTGCTTTTGTTTTCTTCATAGTTATCTTTGTGTAACGTCATTAATGGATGTGGTGCTTGATTTATGTAGATACCCTTTTAAGCAATTTATTTGGTTTTCATGAGATTACGTATAACATCTGATAGTATTCATTTACTTTAGCTTCAATCATTATATACCGTGATAATTTATGCTTTTTTTTTTGAATTTTGAGTAACTATGACCGAGTCTTTGCTAACTTAATGAAAACTCGGGTAAATTGTTGTGAATTGGTTATCGTGCAATTGAAAATTCACGGGATTCTTGTGAAAATTCATACTTTTTAGTAGGAGATCTGTTAGTTCATGGAAGCGAATTGACACAAGTGTCTTTTTCTCGAGTGTCTGACATGTCTTCTCTTCAATTCAAGTGCTGTGAAATGCATATATATTTTTAATATTTTTCTGTACTTTCAAGTGACCTAATGCGGTGAAAGGATTATTGTATGATTATTGTTAAAGTTCTCGGATTTTGGGTTATGATGTACGTGTAGGATCCAGCTGAGGAAATGGCAGAAGGAGATGAGGACTTGCCAAGGGATGCAAAGATTGTAAAATCGCTGCTGAAATCAATGGGTGTGGAGGACTATGAGCCCCGTGTTTTACACCAGTTTCTGGAGTTGTGGTACCGTTATGTTGTCGATGTATTGACTGATGCACAGGTCTATTCTGAGCATGCTGGCAAAAATACCATTGATTGTGATGATGTCAAGCTTGCTGTCCAGTCTAAAGTCAATTCCAGCTTCTCACAACCCCCAGCAAGAGAGGTAGGTTAGCAATAGAGTTTTCCTTAATGTCCTAACCTTAGTCTGCGCTAACTTGTTTTTAGAGCACAAATGCGAATTCAAAGGGAATTGAGGCAGATGATAATTTTCCTGTTTTCTTCTGTCCGGCATTTGTTTGGTTTGCCCTTGGTTCTGAATTTAATGTGATCGAATTGATTGATGGCTTTTACCACTCTTGTTCTGTCAATCTATGCTTAGAATATCTTGCTAATCCAGGGATGTTATAACTTATTCATATAATATGCTCGAATGCACTTCTTTTGTATCAATTATATAGAGGACATGTAACATCCTTACTCTTAACCGTGGATCAGGTACTACTGGAATTAGCTAAAAACAGGAATAAAATTCCATTGCCAAAGTCAATAGCAGGGCGTGGTATCCCACTTCCTCCTGAGCAGGACACATTGATTAGCCCTAACTACCAGCTGTCGATTGAAAAGAAGCAATCTGCTCAGGCAGCGGAAGAAATGGAAGAAGATGAACAGAGTACCGAGCCGAATGCATCTGAAGAACAGAGGACAGATATGCTGCAACAAACCCCTCAAAAGGTATCATTTCCCCTTGCTAGACGTACAAAGTGAGATCTTTATTTGCTGGCTTTTCGGGATCATCTCATTAATGCCGTGTTACCTGAGGACAATAGGGATAGGCTTGTGTTATCAACCATGTAAAAGAAGGAAGATTTAACATTCATCCTGATATTTTTTTGTATCATTGTAAAAATCTGAAAATTTCCCTTGGCAGTGTTGATTTTTATTCGGGCCTTGTTTAAATTTATATATTCTGATGTAACAAAGTCATGCTACTATTAACTTAATTAAATATCAAAGTTGGGGTAACACGGCCTAGACAGAAACAGAAAATAATTTCGATCTCAAGTAAAGAAAAGTGGAGAAGAAAGAGAAAAAAGTTTCTCAGTTCAGTTACTTGCTGTTTCTTTCCAGTCTAAGAGATTCTTTTATCCAATTCAAGAAAAAATCTTACAACCGAACAATTGGAGAGCGAAGCCACTGGTATTTTAGAAGGTGAAGGAAAAATATGCCACTGCTGTATGAAACCTCAAATGGAAAAAGTTTATAGGAACCTCATCCTCAAATCAAGAGATGCTAGAAATGGCGAAGGCACTTTATAAGGGTATTAATTTCAACCCGGTTATCTCTGCCAATGTAATACAACAGATTCAAATGGGCAACGAGCAAGTCACTGAAGTAAAAGGAGCAGATAACTAAGATTTGTGGGGGCTTAAGACATACAACATAATCTGAGAATTTTTTTAAGTCAAATGGGGGTAGTTGATCTCACTTGCCCTTCCGTGCATACAGACGGTGTTTAAAGGATCGACCGAAAACTGGAATTATCCCAGAATCAGAGTTTAAGAAATGGTAGTAAGTTCTTTACTAAATTTGTATCAGCTATTATTTTTTTCTATTAGAATTATCTCAAATTTATCAGTTTGCACCAAATATATATATATAAGCAGTTCGTTCGGTTTATTATCCTAAATACAAACAATCGCAATCAGTATATCCTAGGAGAAAGATGTATCTCGACTTCTTGTGACCAAATAAGTAAATGCAAAGATAAAAGGCAAGCTGGCACAATAATTAGTCGAGATATAATAAGTTAATAATAGCTTGGACAAAAGACAAACACTGCCTCAAATTATTGGAGGTGGAGGCATGGTCTAAGTGTCTGTTTTGTTTTACGAGACTATTAAAACACACAACTTCCTACAAAACTGAAAGTCAGGCTTCTCTTACTTTTTAAAATTTTTAAATCTTTCAACGGCAGCAACAAAAGTCTACACAGAGGCAATGGAAACGGTGGAGAAGAAAGCAGCAGCGAATGCAAACGACGTCGTGATCCCGATTGCAGACGTCAAAGATGAGTATCTCAGCAGCAGAAGACGCCAGCTCTCCACATCCAGGAGCTCAGCTTCTCCAGCTCATGCACGTGGTGCCGATTTAGTTGAAGAAACGACACAATTGTTGACTTCACCAGCTGCTAATAATAATAATAATAATAAATTCACCGATTCTACTGGTGAAGTGAACTTAGAATCATATTCAGACGAGGACGAGGATGATGTTCACAAGGACAAGCAAAAAAACTAGATACTGAAAAAACCCTTTGTCTTGATTGAGTGCGCTGCATTCGGGTGCATAATGGCGCTGTTAATTTGTAGCTTGACCGTGAAGCAACTGCAGAACCATGTCATCTGGGATTTCAAGTTGTGGAAATGGTGCGTGTTTTTACTTGTGATTGTCTCCTGTCGACTGGTTACTAAATCTTTGATTAATGCTTTGCTTTTCTTGATTGAGAGGAACTCTTCGCTAAGGCAAAGGTTCATGTATTACGTCCACGGGTTGAGAATCATTATTAGGGTTTTTGTTTGGTTGTCCTTGTTTCTCTTTGTTCGGATTTTGTTGTTTCGGCATGGAGTTAAGAGATCAAAAGAAACTACTAAGATTCTAAATTATGTTACAAGGGTTCTTGCTTCTTCACTTGTTGGGGCTGCTCTGTGGTGTCTCAAGAGTTTCTCAGTTCTGTTACTAGCTGTCTCTTTCCAATCTAAGAGATTTTTCAATCCAATTCAAGAAACAATCTTTCATCAGTATTTTATTCAGACTCTTTCGGGTCCTCCGTTAATGGAGATAAATGAACAAGTAAGGAGCGAAGCTTTTGGGATGTCAGCAGGAAAAGAAAAGTATGTGATCGATGTACAAAAGCTTAAAAAAATTAAGAGGCAGAAGATTTCTGCTTGGACGATAAAAAAGTTAATAGATGTTGCCAGAAGTTCAAAGCTATCAGTTTTCTCAAATCAACTTGAGGAATGTGCTGAAGAAGAAGAAGATGAAGAAATTTTCAAAAATGCAAATGATAAAAGTGATGAAGAGCTGCAAATGTACAAGTCTATTAAAAGCGAATTAGAAGCAAAGTAGCGGCCAATTACATCTTCAAAAATGTTGCTGACACTGGTTGCGAGTAAGGATATATTTGCCAATGATCCACCTATATTGTGTTTTTTAATTTTCCTTTTGGAATTTTCTCAATGTTCTTCACTATAAATATTGACCAGTTACATTGGTAAGGAGCAGCTCTATCGGTTCTTGATAGCAGAAGAAGCCTTCTGCTCAATCAGTTTGAAGGAGCGGAAAAAACTGAAAAGATCCACGAGTTAGAATTTAAGAAATGGGTGGTAAGTTCCTTACCAAATTAGTTTTTTCAGCTCACTCTCTCTTTTTTTTTTAATCAGAATTATCTCAAATTGTTCCTTAATTGCTGTTATATTGCGGGTTTCTGATTGCAGCTAAAGGTCTATAATGAACGCAAAGCTCTGTCACATCTCATAAAACAGTCCAAAGCAGCCACACAGGAGTTGAACAGGCTATTTACGGGAATTGTGATTGTTGTGATCATCATTTTGTGGTTAATTTTGATGGGATTCTTAACAACTCAAGCACTTGTCTTCATTACATCCCAGCTTGTACTTGCAGCTTTCATGTTCAGAAACACTGTCAAGAATATATTTGAATCAATCATATTTCTGTATGTGATGCACCCATTTGATGTTGGTGATAGATGCATTATTGATGGAGTCCAGGTGACTGATATGTTCATCCTAAAAATTGAAGTGTATGTTAGTTTTATTATATCGAGTTCTGTTGGCTTTACAACTTTTCATTGCAGATGGTGGTTAAGGATATCCGCATATTGACAACAACTTTGGTGAGATACGACAATGAGAAAGTGTTTTATCCCAATTCAGTTCTAGCTACGAAACCTATCACCAACTTTTACAGAAGCACCGGAAATATGAAAGATTCGGTGGAATTTACCATTGATGCTTCCATGTCAACAGTGAGCATTGAAGCTCTAAAATATAGAATACAAGAGTTAAGTGATCAACTATTTCATATAAAAACTACATTTTTGCGTCAATGTGTGTTTTATATAGTTTGGTCTTATTTTCATTCTTTTTAGGTAGATTGTCACTTTCTCTCCTACAGAAATCAACATATACCATTTACCTCTCTGCTATTTTTATAATGACCAAAAACTCCCCTGATAGCATAAGTTTATAATATTACCCTTATTTTTAACTGCTCTTTTATTTACATTTATTATAAATTAAATAAATTATATGAATAGAAACTAAATAAAAAAATTAAGCATTAAAAATAAGAAATATATGTTTTGATATGGGAAAAATTAATAATAAAATTTTTCTTGTAATTATTTATTTTGTGAATATTTTCTTATAATAAAAATTTTGTAATATTTTAAAATTAAATGTAAAAATATATGTAAAATATTTTATTATTTATCTTATAATAAATTGTTATTTGTCATTCAAGTTTTCTTATAATAATTTTTTTATCATTTAGAAAAAAATTTATTATTAATTTTTTTGCTCATATCAAAATACATATTTCTTGTTTTTAATGTTTAATTTTTTATTTAGTTTCTATTCATGTGATTTATTTAATTTATAACAAATATAAATAAAAGAGTAGTTAAAAATAAGGGTAATATTATAAATTTATGCTATCATGGGAGGTTTTTGGTCATTATAAAAACAATAAGGGAAAAAATAATATATATTAATCATTGTAAGGGGGAAATTAACAATCTCCCTTCTTTTTATTTAATGGCAGCTACTTGAATAGCAAACCTGAGCACTGGAGACCACAACACAAGGTGGTGGTGAAGGAGATTGAGGATGCAAACAAGATAAGAATGGCTCTTCACGTTACTCATACCATAAACTTTCAGAATTATGGGGAGAAAAGTAGCAGGAGATCTAAATTAGTCTTACAGCTAAAGCGAATATTTGAAGACCTTGGTATTGGTAAATACCATGTTCTCCCAGAAACTCAAGTCGGCTCCGCAGGATCAGCAGCATCACCAGTCCCACAACCCACAAATTAATGGTATCATTCGACGTCCAAGTGCTCTTGTTTATGTGACTACGCAGGACATCTTGAGTTGACCCAATGCCTCCTGTTTAGAACGGGAGGCTGTATATCATACTTGAACACACCTTAAGCTGGTAGTAGCATATAGACACTGAATTTGATAGAGATTGTAGAGTGATTTTTAGCTGTAGTGGGCACGCTTCAGTTCGGTTTGAAATTAAGTAGAACCGATTTAAATCGATTATTTTATAAAAAGAACCGAACTCAATAAGAACCGAACTCAAACAGTTCTTTTCGTATCGGTTTGGTTCGGTTTGGTTTTTTCGGTTCTGGACCTATTGGGTCTATTTTAAATTTTTAAATTTTTAGCCCATTGGGTCTCATAAATGTAATAATTTTTTTCAACAATTAATTTATCCTAATTTTATTACAAATATTAACAATAAATACAAAATATTCAAAACACATTTTATCACTAATATCTTACTAACTCTTAATAAGATACTCCCAAAATATGAAATATTAAAATTTCAAAATACATAACCAAACTCCAATACTCCATCTATATAGACATAATCATAATGCTATAAAGAGAAATAACACATGTTTGATTTGAATAAAATCAAAAAATAATTTGATTTTTTTCGATTTTTTGATTCAGTTAAGTGAACCGAATACCGAACCGACATTTCGATTTTTTTACAAACGGTATATTTCAATTTTTCTTAAAAATAAAAACCGAACCGAATTAGAAAAAACTATCGATTCGGTTCGGTTTTTTTAAGACTATGGTTTTTTTGCCCACCCCTAATAGATTATTCATTCTCATTGTTCAGAATTGTTGATATTGAACTAATTGAAGAAAACAAAACCCATTATATGCACAGTAAAAGAGAAATTGATTGTATTTTCTTTACAAGTAAACCCTAAAGTCGGTACACTGATAGTGAGCGGAAAACGTTTCTATAGCTTATGTGAACTAGTACTAAGTGTGATTTTGTTCATCTCATTTTGCTACCTGTAAGAAACAAGAAAATGCACAGTTTCAACTATCCTGAGTATAATGTTCTGAAAATGCCCTATGACAACTTCAGAAAGCCCTCCAGAATCTCTATTGCATATTAATTTCCAGGTTTTTTATATTTAAATATACCCTATTTACCCCTAAATACCAAATTTATATTCTATTACATACATATGCCTCGTGAAGGTGGGGAAAGTAAAAAAATCTCTTTAAAAAACCATGAATTTACACCATTTCTTCCTCTCATGGTTTCTTTCTCTCACCATTCTTTTCTCATAATTTTTTCTTCTCACCATTTTTTCCTTTCCAACGGTTTTGTTCTCTTTTACCATTTCATTTCTTACCTCTAATACAGAGGTTTTTAATAAAAATAAATTGTTTAAAAGATGCATTGTCAAGTGGTTGATAAGATATGTTTGAAATGCAACCTTTTTGTATGCTTAGAGTTTGATTTGATTTCACTACAAGTATAATTGCTAATGATTAATGAGTTTTAATAGTACATTATTCATTTTTGTGCTTGCACACATACGATTGCATAAAATGTAGGGATTTAAGACTCAATTTAAGTTATAAATGATTGAAAAATCAATTCAAGAAGAAGTCAAGTACGAAATCAAGTAAGTCGAGAATTTAATCGAGTAAAAAGTGAATGAGATGAGTAAGTCAAATATCTAATCGAGTAAATATATTAAATGAGTCGAGTATTAAATGGAATCATTTTTAAAATAAATTGAATAAATTTTTTGAACAAATCATGTACAGGTTATTTAATTTTTAAAGGGTTTGAGTACGAAATCAGATAAGTCCAACATATAGATGAGTAAGAAGTAAAGAAAATGACTAGGCTGAATGTTTAATCAAGTACGAAGTTGAGTAAGTACATTGAATGAGTTTGAGTATTAATAATTTTGAAGATAAATTGAGTCAAATATTAATAATTTTTAAAATAAATTGTGTAAAAGTCCAGTTAATATTTTGAACAAGTGCAGTAACAATTATGTTATTTTTTAAACAAATTGAGTAAATCGAGCATTTAGTCAAATAAGAAATAAAGTAAATGAATTGAATAAGTCAAGTAGGTAAATTAAGTGATTCGAGTATTAAGTAGAAAAAAACCGAATAATTTTTTAAACAAGTCAAGTAAACATTAAGTAAATTTTTTAACAAGTCGAGTGAGAGTCGAGTAATAATGTTGAATAAGAAATCATTTGATCAAGTCAAGTAAATTAAATGAGTTTAGTATTAGTATATTAAATGAGTTAAGTATTAAGTCGAGCAATAGTTAACACAAATCAAGTAAAAATTGAGTACGTTTTTTGAGTAATTCAAGTAACAATTATGTTGTTTTTTAAAGAAACTGAGTACGACGTCAAACATTCAATCAAATAAGAAATGAAATAAGAAGTTAAATAAGTCGAGTATGTAATCGAATAGAAAGTCAAATAAATATATTGAATGAGCCGAGTATTAAGTCAAGTAAGAGTCAAGTAAACATCAAATATTATTTTTTTACTTCTTTTGATCTTGCTCAACTTTGTGATTTTGGGAATCAATTCAGTTTTGTTATGATTTTATTAAGGTTATTTTTGTACTTTCCTTGATCTTTATATATATCTATAATATTAAAGATTTTAATGGTTTAAGGTATTTTTCAGGTATTTTGGGGGAAAAGGGGTATATCCCACGCAATACCCTCTTAATTTCCCAAGTCTTGTAGGGCGGTTGCCGATGCTTTCGAGCCAAAACTTTGAACAATTAGCAATCACAAGAACAGTCAATGCTTAATATTACTTCCTCACCAGTCAAAGTTCATCCAAGCACTACAGAAAAGTCAACTAAATTCCTGTAGTAGAAAATAATGATAACAGTTAGCCACAACCATGGGTATAAGGAAACTGAAACATGCAGAACATAATCAGTGAGGTCAATTCCATAGTCCTGCAGTAGCATGGAACCAGAGGGAAAATTTCTAATAAAATAAAGAATGAAATCCTTTACCTTCACTATCGTAGATGAGATACACGAACTCTTTACTTCACGTCTCGGCAAAATTCACTTCCGCAACAACAATGAAATGCTTTTATAGGATGATCGTGATCACTGAAATCGATTCCATAGTCCTACAGTTAATGTCATCCAAACCATCACGATAATGAGTAAAATGTTGATTAATTTTGTCACCAAATTTAATCTCAATTTTTGAGTTGTTCTTAATCAGCTACAAGAAAAAAAATTATGCAGTTATAGACTAGAAAATATAATCAGAGGGAGGCACAAAATGTTACAACACCATAATTAACCAAGAGGGGGAAAAAGAAATATTTTCTTATCTATTCATCACTTAACAGAAAAGAAAGAATATGGTAGTTCCCTCACTGTCTATGACAATTAGGTATTAGTGCTCCATGAAAATTTAAGACAAAAGCCAACAGGCCTGCTGATTGAAAACAACCTTGTTTCATTATAAGAACTTAGGCAAATGGAAGTTGGTAAGTGTCACACATTTGCAGCCATTCCTTACAACTCTAATATTGCTTGAAGGTCTTAAGAGATTGTCCGATTGTTTTTCTTTCAAAAACACTACTGCCAGTAAGAAAGATTCACAGCTGGCAGGAGTTGCAATGCTGTTGGAATAATTTTGGATGTGTATTTCCAGAACTCTTCAGTTATAAGTTACATTTCAATAAGGTTGTAGAATTGAAATTTAAAAACAGAGGGAAATAATCTATAAATAGAACTGTCCTGACATGCCATAAAACATGTATTGCTTCTATGAATGTATGTACATATATCCTATGCTTGTAAAGCATATGATCGACAGTACATACAACCAAGTTAAATTCACAAACAGATAATTTGTTAACTGCACTGACTAAACCCACTTACCCAGGTCAGCTCTTCAGAAGCACTCACATCCCTTGTTGTAAAAAAAGCAAGCTGCACAAGACAAGCAAGAAAGTATGAGATGCACTTCTTTCAAAATTTATGACAGCAGAATGTAGGAAATATTTCACAGATGTAGCCAGTCAGATCCATACATGATAGTAGTGGCGATCAGGGGTCTCTATTTCAACCGGTATATCAATCAGGTTTGCATCAAAGCATCTATAATTGGGGGGGAAAAAAAGAATTATATTGACAAAGAGCAGTGAAGGATACAAATAATGGAAGAAGAGAGGTATGATGCGCACCAAATTACAATCTCTAATAGGAGTCCAATCTCCAAAGAAAAGTTTAAAGGCTAGCCATCAACATGATTATAAAACATTAAAAAGTCCATGCAACAGATAATATAGATAAATTTCTTTACTCTAAATGGGTACAAGCATGAAACATTAGCTTTTGAATTATACTAGACTTCCCGAGTAGTATTCCAAGTGTTGATGTGGCATTCATCGATTGAATGATCAATTTCATAACTTGTAAACTTATCCATCATTCCATCCCACCATCCAATGGATGAATGCCAGCACACTTGGGATGGTAAATTTTGGGACACTACTCAACAAGTTTAGCATTATCTTAGCTTTTTATTTCAGCATGCAGAACACATCTGCGACATTCATGGACCAAAATAGCATTTATTTTCGAAGAAAAAGAACCCATGCAACAACTAGAACAAACATGATGCATATGCCTGATGTGAAAGAATAACGCTAAGTATACAAAGTTTTTTTGTCCCAAGTTTTGCTTATAAAGTGAACACAAATACAGTCAAGTGTCACATGGAAGATTAGATAATAGAATAAAAATGATATGAAAGTCCCTAAAGTGCCAAATCATTTTATCTCCAAAACTGGGGTACAGTGACTTTGTATGTAGAACTAATAAGTGAAAAAATTACCTATGATTAATAAATCGTGCAACATTTCCACAAAAGGTTGCATCTAAACAAAGTGCCTCTTCATCCCTTAAAACTCTCTCAGAACCCCAGTCTGCATCTAGAGTAACTGGGTATGTATGTCTCTCACTACCACTACTTTGCATATTCCGTTCATATAACTCCGTGTTAGTCAATATTTCCCCAACATATTCACAAACAAAGGATCCTTTAGGCAAATCCTGAAGTGTTCTAAGACCCCAACCTTTATGTCTATCAGTCAGAAACACCTGAAGCATAAGAGCATACTGATTATCCGTAAATGATGAAGAAACAAGAAATAAATATTTATAAATCACATAACTGATAGACAAAGTTTACTTCAAATTCTTGCAAAGTTTCAATACATATATCTAAGATAGCATGAAAAAGTAATAAGAGAGCGATCATATGATTGGTGTTTTCAGATAGATACAGTGATATTTGAAATTACAATGGACTGCGATGCCTTTTGTAGAGATCTTATTAAGCAGAAAAACTGAAATAAAAAAAAAAAGAGAAAAAAAGATCGAGAAGGTGAATATACTGTGAGCTTCAATGGTTTCTCAAAAAAATTTCTTATAGCAGGGACTCGCTTTTTTTGTTTGGGTTAAGCAGCATACCTAGCCAAAATGAGTAACAAAAGCCATAGGGTATTATGAAGTGGAAAATTTGTTTTCACAACTGAAGTCGTAAAGTACAAAATTTTAAATTATTCATAATAAAATGACATGTAACGATGACCAAAAAGGGAAGAGAAAACAAAATTCTGAATGGAAAATTAATATTAAGTCATTCGTACCTGCAGTTTGCATGTAATACCTTGCTGTACAATTCGATTTTGACATTGCATGCTGCAGCCACATTTTCTCCAGCATTCTTTGATGAATTTCCTGACAATATGGCCCTTGCATTTTTCAGGACAGTATTCATTGTTAGACCTCTCTATTGGGCAGTCTTGACAATAAACAAGATGTTCCTCGCAAGGCCCCTTCTTCATAGACATACAGGCGCTCAGAAACTCCTCTTTCAGCAGACCTTGCTGTGTGTATGCAAACTCTCCACCAGTTTCGCGTGTACACGCACATGGTATTGACAATGAGAGACAATCTCCTGAACAGTTTGAACAGCAATCCTCATCTGAGATTCTAGCAAGTGAGATGTGTACATAAGCACTTTGGTAGATTACATTTTGTGGGATGTAAGTAAATTTTGGCAAATCCTCATTGCAAGTCTCATCTACCAATGGAATTCGCACATTTTCTAAACCTTTTGCTATGTCAGTTATACGGATAGATCTCTTTTCATTACAAGTGACAGGTTGCTGCTGAACAGTTGCCAGATTAGATGAATTTAAACAGTTAGAACGGTTTGAGCTCTTCTTATTCAGATCCCTTTCAGAATCACAAACTCTAGAAGCTTGTTTTTTCATTCCTGTGGCGGAAAGAGAGTCCTCAACATTTATGATAGCTTCAGGAGATGAGCGAATTGCAACTGGCCCACTGGTGGATTTATTACCCAGTTCCAAAAAAGTATCACACAAATCTTCCAGTAACTTCTTAACAGAAAATTGAGGCTTAACTTTTCCGGATATGAGATTTTTAAACTCAAGGTATTTAAATACCGCATCAAAATTTGGACTCTGAAAGTTTGGCCTTTCAAAAGCAGGGTTACAGGTCAGAAATATTTTCACCTCTCCCATTGCTGATGAAGCAATACTGAAGTTGTTGTTGCTGCTTGCACTGTCATTGGATACTGAAGCATCATCTTCATTAACAGTACGCTCATGTTGAGATGCCAAAGATTTTACTAAGTGTTTTCCTGTTGAAGATCCTGCCGATGAGCCTGGACCAGCTAAAGAAAATGTAGGTATCAAGTAACATAACTGATGCATTGCTTCTCTCAATTACAAATGTTAATGAAACACCTGAGAAGTATGGTGGTATATCAAGGAAGCAGATATGATAAAAAACAATGTAACTCAGCATCTAATATTCGTTAAGCTAATGTATTGGGCTCCTCTATAATAATTATGATAAAATAATTGTCACCAACGAGCATGACACAATGGAAAATTACAAACGATGGCGCTTGAATTTTTATAACTTTGTAACAACTCCTACATCTCTCTAAACACTTTGGGGCATGGTTAATGATGTTAGCAGTTGCATACATTGCAGATAAGAGCCCAGCATCAATCATTGCCTCTTCTTTCATAGGAACACTGATCTAGAAAGCCCGTACCATCCTAAAAATTTGTAACCATTTCTGTGCCTAAGACTAAAAAAGTTATAATTATTGAGTGGAAAACTGATACTGGACAAAATTAATGCTACAGCCGAAGAATGCAACCAGTTTTTGCACTACGATGGAGGTACCAGAATCAGAATCATGAAAAAAATATATTACCAATAGTACCTGGACACACAACTGAAATAGGTTCTGCATGATGTGCAACACTACTAATAGGTTGCATAGTTTTTTTCTTAATCGATTTCCTGCTGCAATGAGACGTGGCAGAATTTCTTGAGCTACGAGAAAAGCCAAGTTTATCCAGTGGCTGTTTAGGATAAACTGCCTGTGACTCTCCATTATGAGTTGATTTTCTTCCGTGAAAGGCCAAATGAGATGAAGTCAGGTCCTTCCTTTTGCAGCTAACTTGTGCATTAGGAATCTGAGAACTAGATCCCCTTCTTATGTCAGTTAAACATAGTTGAGAAGGTTTCTTACTTCCCTGTCTAGATGTAGGCATTGGCATTTCAGCCTCTTTTAGTGCATTAGGAATCTGAGAACTAGATCCCCTTCTTATGTCAGTTAAACATAGTTGAGAAGGTTTCTTACTTCCCTGTCCAGATGAAGGCATTGGCATTTCAGCCTCTTTTAGTGCATTAGGAATCTGAGAACTAGATCCCTTTCTTATGTCAGTTAAACATAGTCGAGAAGGTTTCTTATTTCCCTGTCCAGATGTAGGCATTGGCATTTCAGCCTCTTTTAGTGCTAATGTCGTACTTGAGTTAGCCATTGCTGATGAAACATGATCTTTTTGCTTTCCCAAATGTAACCTTTTAGAAGGTCCTTCCAGCCTGTCTTGCCCCATAACATGTTCATTTTCGTCTTCTACTCCCTATGCAGAAAAAGTTGAAAGGACAAAACCCGTTTGAGTGGAAACAGAACAAGTAATCATTAAGGCAATAGTAACTAAAGCCATTGACATGCTAATGGACCTAATTGTGGTTGTTGTGGAATGTATATGTTTAGTATTTTGCACAGACTACCTGATTTTCCTTGAAATCGAAATATGTGTCTTTGAGTGCACGGTAATCTTCTGCTTCTATATATTCCCAGTTCCAATTAAACAACTCTAAGAGATTTACCAACACTGTTTGGACTTGTTTGTCGACAATACCTATTGCCTTCATCGCATTAGCTGCTCTGACAGCTCTCTCTCTGTCCATCGCGGATGAATAACTATTTAGGAATCTTTTCGTACTCAGTGGCCTCCAATTTTTATTTTGTATGATCTTGCATGTCGAAGCAATCCGAATGAACTAAAATTGTACGAGGGTAATCAAAACACACAAGCACAATCTGCATTAGCATTAACATAATCTGCAATTCTCTTATTCCCAGGCAGGCTGGCTACTGAGGAATTCAGTGTTGTAAGAAAGAGATTATGAGTCTTTTAAGTTGTATCATTACATGGGTTGAGTAATCAAAGCCTTCACTCAACTAACACCAATGTAATAAAAATTTTCCCCCACTTTTTCAAACATCAAACACCAAACACCCCCTGAAGTATTACAATGACACTTCCAGCATTAATCTCAGCAATGAAATAAGTGCCAAGATTTCACTTTTGACTTTTCCTCTGTCTACCGCCTTTCCACATATTACACACCAAACCGAAAATTAAACAACACCACATTTTATTTAGACGCAAACTAAAATGCATAAAACACACTAAAAAATACCACATTTTATTTACTTGCTAACCAAGAAAATCTTAAAACAATCCAACTGCAACAAAAACACATGCTTCCAGAATACTGTTATTTATAGTAACAAAAAATAAATTAAGGAATTTACAAGAACAAGAAATTGTTTGGAATTGAGCCAATGTCAGTTTAAATTCACAATTATGTGGAATCAAATCACTTGCAGTCAACTAAAATTAGAGCTATCAACTAAAATTGTGTTTGAGCATCTTTAAACATCCCAAAATGTAAAATTTCATCCCAAATGATGAATGGTGAGATAAAGTCATAACAAGTTCACTTAAAATTTATAAAAAAATTATCAACCACTTAATAAATAAGATAATACTCATGCTATCGGAATAAAATCATAACAAGTTCAGATTTCATCAAATATAAACACCTAAATAGTCGTTAAGGAAAAAATGTTGAAAATGAATTAAGCTCAATTTTTTTTTGGATAAGAATCCTCTCAGCACTCTTGATTTTTTACAGATTTTCTACTATTATTTTAATATTAATAAATAATTAAGATTTAATTATTTTTTATTTATTAATCACCAACCATATTAACAAAATTTATGCAGATAAAAATCAGATCACCTTTTTTTTTTTTTCCTCAAGTTACTTGAAAATCGCACGCAAAAACTTCATTAGCCATCTTTTGACATGATAAGACCAAAATACCCTTTAAACCAAGACGCACGTTATTTTTTTCTTGCTTGTGATGTGACGTAAATAAATGATTGCCTCCGGCAAGTTTGGGCTGACCGGAGACGCTAGTCGCCAGAGTGAAGCGACCAGTTCGTCCGCCCGGCCATCCGCTTTCTTTAGATCCAGTTATATCCCAAGTGCCAAGATTCGAGCCGAAAAATAACAGTTGAAAAATCTGATACAAAAAGCAAGCAAGAATAACAGTACAACTTACAGAGCCAGAGACGCGTCGGCCCCACAACTGAAGTACACGCCTGCGGCCATTACTTCTCCCACCGCACCGCCTGTCAATTTTTTTTGTGGATTTTTGGGCGGCAGTTGGTCCAACTTATAAGATCTCATAAGTTTAAAGACACTAAAAACTATTTTTTCTTTTTAATTAAAGACTCGCCTACCATACCACTGTAGTATGGTACCCTACTTTTTTATCTTTTTAAAAATTATACTACACTATCTTATATTTTATAAAAAAATTGAATAAATATTATACGTTATAAATTTTTACATATAGGTCTTTTTCTCTGAAGAAAATTATAAAATAATTTTTAAAAAAAATTAACTGTTATTATTATTATTATTAATGTTCTTATTATTATATTAATATTATTAAAATTTATTATTTTAATTGTTATGATTGCTTTAATTAGTTATTATTATGATCATTTATTGATTTTATTATTGTCACTATTATTAAAATATATTAAATGTATTATTAATTATTTTTAATATTATTTTATTAATATTAATAAAACTTATTAATCTATTACTATAATTATTATATAAATATTAATGTTGTCGTCGTCATAATCTTCATTAAACTTTATAATTTTTTTTGTTTTGACTTTTAAGTAATACCACTATCATTATTATTATTTTACCTTAATTAAGCATTAAATATTTTTAATTATTTTTATTTTTATTAAAATAAATAACAATATAAAAATAAATTATACTATAATATTATTTTATTATGTAATATAATATTTATTTAAAAATGATTTATATGAAAATAATAATTTAATATAATTAATAATAAATTTAAATAATTTTAGTTTAATAGTAGTACAAAATTAATGCAGTACAAGATAATACCAATTACCAAACGTTGTATAATTTTATAATAATTATTATAATATACTGTTGATGTAATATAATATATATGCATTATATAATATGATACAATATAATATATTATAGTGTGCCAAATAGACCTTTAACTTTTTGAGTGATGATGGTCTAGAGGGATGTACAGAAAGAAAAAATAATCGTGGTAGAACTTTTGCAATGGTTGATTAGCTATCATCACAAAGTTTAGGCTAATACAATAAAAATTAAGTAACTACCCTATATTTAAAAGAGTATTTGGAAATCAATAAATTTACTATTCAATAATTTTTAATCAAGAATATAATAAAGTATCATTACAGTAAGATTTACAAGCTCAAACATCTTAAAAAAATGATAATTCTCAAGAAACACAAAGCTCAAATGCTTTTGAAATATTCTTAAAAAAATAAACTAACTTCCTTTTATATTATTCTTTATTTATCTTTCTATAACTTTGTTGTGCTATATATATTAATATTTTATAGGTAAATTAACATATTGTATGTATAAATAAACTAACATGTCAACTAATGCTAAAAACAAACATGTAATAAAAAAGTAAAGTTTTGTAATATTAAAATAATAAATTTTACAACCTAAGACTTTTTACATGTTTTTTATTTGAAATTTCACTTTTTTTATTTTATAATTTTCTAAGGTATCAAGGTTAATAACCTATGTTCTTAAAAAATATTCAATTTATTTATTTTACATTAAATATATATTATATAACAAAAAATATTATTTACATTTATCAAATTTTCATGTGTTTAAAAATTTTATGTGATATTACATTATTATATTTACACCATCAATCATTTTTATAATCAAATTAAGTCAATGGATCAAACTTTAAAAAATTTAAAACAACAGAAATTATGTAAGTGAATATTTAAAAATTTTTAGCTCTTATGATTTTGTAATAAACAGTAGGGACTTAAGTGTTAATAACCAATTGAACACATCCTAGCCGTTGAACATTTTAGCCATTGATCCATTGGCTGAGTTGAGAAAAGACAAAAAGTGGGGTACCGTGCAACTGTTGCACGGTAGGCGGACCCCTATGATTTGTTTGTTATTACTTTTGAGAGTTTAAAAAAAATTTAAAAATTAATATTAATATTTTTTTAACTGTATAAAAATTATTTACCTATAGAACTATTTAAATTTATAAAAATTTTATTTATATAAATTTTTATTACTAGAATGACTTATAATAAAATTACTTTTAAGGATTTTTTTTTGGGTGTAAACTATAACTTTCCAGTACTTCCTTAAAAATGGGTAAAACAATCAAAGATTAAATCAGTTTAAAATAAAAAACTTTATTCAAGACAAAGTAGGAAGGTTTGTGACAATAAGATAAAGAGGGAAAGTTCATAACAATAAGACAAAAATGGAAGGTTCATGATAACAAAACAAAGAGAAGAAGAAAAATCGGATTATAAGAATTTTTTATCAAGAATCCCAGGATCTATGGGAAGAATTTCTTCCTTTAAGTCAACATCTGCAGCAGTTTCCCCAACCATCCACAAATGTACGTGACGTAATTTTATCAAATCGATGCAGAATTGAAGCTACCTTAGGGACCAGATCTGACTTAGAACAGATCAACATCCCGCACGTTCTGGTTTCCAGCCGATATACCTTTGAGATCAAAACCTAAAACGAGTTCTTTTAGGTTATAAAACCCAAAACAGACTTTTCCCTTAGTCTTTAAACATGGTACCAAACCATTTAAGAAATTATCATAAATTTTCTGATGTACAGGATCCTTGTTTAAAGGCAAGTATAGAGTATTCTTCCTTAAGTTTTCAAAATGAACAAATTTAATTCTTTGATTTAATTCTTTTATTAGAACTTCATTCGCAGAGAGAGAGAAGAGAATTTAGAAAGTCATAACTTATGAAAACACACGAGTTTATTATTTCTAAAAACTTCTATCTTACAAGTGAGGGGAGAATTCTTTATATAAGAGAATTCTCATGAAAATAGGACATGACCCATTATCTTTTACAAAAGTAAAAGTAAGATAAAGATACATTATTAGGGTACATCATGACAGAGCGAGAAAGTGGAAAGGTTCATGCCAACAAGACAAAGAGGGAAGGTTCATGACAACAAGATAAAGAGGGAAGATTTATGACAATAAGATAAAGAGATAAGGTTCATGACAACAAGACAAACTACTTTATGGAGAGTGAAGGTTCATGTATTCGTCTTCAGAGGAGCTTTCGGTTGCATATGGGTCATCGTCAAGGTTGATGGGAAAAAAGTCTTAGAGAGCTTTGGATGCTTGCAGGTGGGACCATGACAAGATGGATAAGGGCATTCTTGTCTGTATCCCAGTCTGGGTGTTGTCTGAGTAGCCTTGTCTGTTTTTGAAGGTTTGGGTGGTTATGATGATGATGGTTGTGATGCAGATCCTGATTTATGTATAGATGGTTAGGGAAACTGCTGGAGATGTTGACTTAAAGGAAGAAATTCTTCCCATGGGTCCTGGGAGTCTTGGTAAAGAAAGTCTGTGTAATCTAGTTTTTCTTCTTTGATGATAATTTCAGTGGACTTTGGTTTTAATATGGTGGATGGAGTGGGGATCATAATGAAGTCATGTTGTGGGCCTAAGGAGGTGTGAAAGATATCTATGTGTGGCCGAGTCTGGTGGTTTAGTTGACAGAAGTAGTTGTGCAGGGTGGTTTGGATTTCATTGTCAATGACAGCTGGGTGTGGTGTAGTAAACCATTTATAGACTTGGTCTTGAAACTGGAAAAAATTTGTATCTGGATGCTGGAAGTATGACCTATGCATGATAAATACTGAGGTAAACAGCTGTACTTCTGAAGCAGGCATACGTTCAAGATTATAAATTTTTGACAGCTGCTGTAGCTTCTTTCTCCACCATGGAATGGGGGAAAACCATTCAAGTAGTGTCCAAAGAAGAGAGGTGGCTTTGTCAGGGTTGAGGAGATGTTCTAGAGTGGGAGTGATGGCTAGGATGAGCTTGGTTGCATAAAGAATAGTTAGGCACCATAGGTACCATAACTCATCTTCAATAATTTCTCTGAATGGGTCAAGGGTGAGACCTATAAGGAACAAAGTTTCTGAAAATGGAAATAAATCTGCCATAAGGTAAGCTTTCATAAAAAAGTTAAAAATAATTTTTCGGGTAAACTCTTGATGGCAAAGACAAAGGAGAATGTTTTGTCAAGGGGAAAAGTTTTCTTGGTGAGAGCTTTTAGGGGAAGTGAAGTAGCCATGGAGATGATTGGAAAGTGGTAGGTTGTGGATAACAGGGTGAATGAGTGTTCTGGTTTTGAGAGTTTGGAGAGCATATCAGGATTAAGGTTCTGGGACCCTTTTATATGCTTAATTGAAAAATCATATTTAGAAAACCAATCTTTTAATCTGAGTAACATCTTTTCGGGAACAGTTTTACCTTTGAAATTGAGGATATTGGGGAAGGTTGAATTGTCCATTCGGATAAGAAAATGGTGTCTAATCAAATGATATTCAAATTTTTTGATGCCATTCTTTACCGCTAAGATTACTTTGAATACACTGTGGTAATGCTTCTGTGTGTCAAAAAAATGTCCATTAGCGTAAGCAATAAAGCTTTTTTTTCCATTGATTTCCTCGAGGAGGATGACACCCCATGATTTATCACTTGCATTTGTCTGTAGTATGTGCCTTTCACCAGCAATCAACTTTAAAGGAGGCGGATTTTGCGCAATCTGCTTTAGAGTAGTGACAGCAGTGGTGTGGACATCATTACACTATGGGGGCTTTTTTTTCAATAAGGCTGAGAGGTGTCGAGTGTAACGGTCTACATGTGGGATGAAATCACGGATGTAGTTAATGATGCCGGAAAACTGTTGAACTTGCTTTTTAGAAAGGTGCTGATATAGAAAGTGAAGCAACTCTTGGGCAATGTGCTTGTCTGGCTGATAATGGCCGTCTTTTATGACCATTCCAAAAAATTCAATAGTATCTGTAGCAATGATGCTTTTCTTGGCTGGTAACATGATTCCATGGCAAAGACAGAGGTGAAGGTTTTGTCAAAGGGAAAAGTTTTCTTGGTGTGAGCTTCTGGGGGAAGTGAAGTAGCCATAGAGATGATTGGAAAGTGGTAGGTTGTGGATAACAGGGTGAGTGAGTGTTCTGGTTTTGAGAGTCTGGAGAGCATATCAGGGATAAGGTTCTGGGACCCCTTTATATGCTTAACTAAAAAATCGTATTTAGAAAACTAATTGTTTAGAAATTTTAGTGAAAATATTATGCATGTTCTTTTTACAGGTTGTGGAATGTAATTTGTTTTCCTCAATTTGACCTAAATTAAAAAATTTTCAAGAAATTAATCTCTAAAGACTTTAACTGTTCAAATGGTAATATATCTAATTTAAACCGCTTGGCATTGTATAAGGAGGAAAGAAAAGAAATAGAGAAAATGAAGGAAGAAAAAAACTAGTTGCCGACTTATTGGTAGTAATAAATAGTATAGGGTTATTTATGGATTTTAATAGGGTTAATAGAGTGAAACATTAATTTCTTAAATTTATAATGTGGGTTATTGAGAAAATAGGTGTGGAAACTAGAAAGGAAAATTATGGGTTTAAATAGCTCCACCATTTTAGTAAAATCATCTCATTTTATAGCAAATTTTAAAAAGTAACGATAAAATAGTTTTTCAAAATATGATTTTAAAAATCAGTTTTATACTTGATATAATTTCATATATATCTTTATATATATATTATAAAATCTAAAATTATCCCATAAAATCGTAGTATAATTATCAACAATTATTTTAAAAGTCATAACATTATCAAATTGTTCCTAAATAGAATCTTTTAAACACACATTTTAAATTATTGATCTATTATTTTTTTTTGTGGAAATTTACAAACAAAAATGGGTATATGACAATCCTCTTATATGTAATTAATAAATTTTACGAGCAATTAATTTCATTTAATCTCGTTCAAGTCTTGTAGAGTTGATGAATTCATATATTGAATATATTAAATTTTTATTTAGATTTTAGCAATAAAATTATAAAGATCAGTACACTTAAAATTGGATGGCATTAAACTATCATGAATTTATATAATTTTCAAAGTACACATTATTTGGGACAATTTTTTAAGATAAAATATTTGAGATGTGTAGTATTACTTATCTCGTATACATTAATGTTAGACATTCTAATTTTTTTTAATATCAAATTTCATCTAAATGATGTGTCATTAATTAAGTGATTAGTAATTGTTTACAAGATGTATATAAGGAAAATTCTATAATGCCGTAATTAAATTTACGGCATTGATGCCGTAATGAATATAGACCGTTAGATTAAATCAACGATTCATAATAATGATAAAATAATAAAAAAATTTAATTAAATTATATATAACCGGTTTATAACCAAGTACTTTTTAAAATAAAATTTCAATAAATTTAAAGGAAAAAATGATTTACTTTTTAAAAGGATAAAAAAATACAAAGGGAAACTTAATCCCTAACTAACGAAACTTCTTCTTCACACCCACTGCTGCGTTAACTTCCGTTTGGGTGCACAGGCGATACGTCTGCAGATTGCAACCATTCTTTGAGTTGATTTTCTGTCTTGTTCAAATTGTTGAGTCTCTGCCGTCGCTGCCTCTGTCTTGGTTTTGGCAGTCATCACCTGTGCAAGGTAAGTTTAATCCTCTTTCTCGTTCGAATTGCTAAGCAATTTCGTTTTCTTTGCTGAATTTGCTAAATAATTTAATTCCAGATTTCTCATTCAATTTTATATTAACTGACATAGTATCATCGTCATAATTTCTTCACGGAATTCTTAGATTCAATTCTGCTGGAATTAACAAGTCTCTGCACACCGGATTTGTTCACGGAATTAAGAAGGTCTGTGCAAAGTGTTTGGGTTTGTTGGACCACATAGACATTGCCCACTTGCCTGGCAGTCTGTCGCTATACCGGCTAGACCACATAGACATCTTTCTCAAAGTCTTTGAGTGAATAGTAAGTTCATACTCTCCATTTTCTAGTGTATATATATCTCAATTGTGGGAAAGAAATCTGTAATAATTCACTGCTACTAACAGATCATAATTTAGTACAAGTTCACGCTCATGATAATTTGTAATAAGATGTCTATTTTCCAGTAATTTTCTGCCTTTCTTATCTGGAACAAAACTTGTTAATAGGGTTGGATTAGTGTAGCTCTACTAGAATTGATCAAGTTTTTCTACTGATCTTACTAATGAATTTATTTGGTTTAAAAGTCTACTTGACAATTCGTATATTAAGTCAGGAGTTTTTAAGGCTCCATAACTTTATAATTTCCAAGTTCTTGGAGTTTAGTGATTCCTGCATCAAGTTATTTTACCAGTTACCTTGCTGGTTAAATTAAAAAAACTGTAAGCACTTTCCAGTTTTACTGCCTTCTGTATCAGGAGTGTGTTTTGTGGAGTTTTAGCTGCAAAAGTTTGCATGTTCTTAGAATTTGCAGATGCTTGGAATGTTTTAGCTGCAAAAGTTCGCATGTTCTCAGAGTTTGCATGTTCAATGTTTTAGCTGCAAAAGTTTGCACATGCTTGGAATGTTTAGTTAATGACACCAAATCTCCCTCCAATTATCAAGCACACCGAAGAACATAAAAAATAACAATAATTAAAAGGAAAAAGGTAATTAGCGCAATCAAAATGTGCCCACTGCACGAAATAAAGAATTTTCTTTTCTTTGTATGAATAAATAATGATAAACAGGAACGAGAAGGATTTGTCATAGCATTTTCCATAGTTCATGGAAGAAACTATGCCAACAGGTTATAGTAACAAACGTTTTATTATTATTTTTTGAACTATTTTTCAATTATTGCTTATATTTTTATTTTTCTGGGATTCTGAAGCGTTTTAATGGATAATTGTTTTCTTTTAAGTTTGAACACTTTAATGTTAGCATTGAACTACAACTCCCTTTCCCAATACCCGTAGGCTATGAGGATCCAGAAAAATGCTTGCATTGAATAGTTGGAGTTTTGTTGGTCTCTTAGGACTCTCTCTATCTAGTTCTTGAAGTTCAGGAACTCTTATATCATAGAAAATTCTGTTTGGAGAAATATAGCATAATAATCTCGTCAGTAAATCTACTAGAATTGATTTAGTTTTTCGGCCGATCTTACCAATGAATTTATTTGGTTTAAGAGTTTACTTGACAATTCGTATATTTTCTACTGTTTGTGGTTAAAATTTTTTGGTGTTTCGGGCTTCATTTGCTGCTGTTTTTAGGTTAAATTTTCTGTTGTTTCTGGGTAAATTAGCTGCTGTTTTTCAGTTAAATTGTTTGCTATTTTTGGATAAATTTACTGCTATTTTTGGGTTATATTTTCTGCTATTTCTAGGTAAGTCTTTTTGGTGTTTTAGGCTTCATTTTCTGCTGGTTCTGAGTTAAATATTTTGCTGTTTCTGGGTAAATATACTGCTGTTGTTTAGTTAAATTTTTTGCTGTTTTTGGATGAATTTTCTGCTGTATTTGGGATGATTTGCTGTTGTTTTTGGTTATTTTTTTTGGTGTTTTGGGCTTCATTTGGTGCTGTTTTTAGGTTAAATTTTCTGCTGTTTCTGGGTTAATTGATTGCTGTTTTTTAGTTTATTTTTCTGCTGTTTTACAGGATCCAAAACATGTGAAATTTTCCATTTCTTTTTGTGCCTAATATCTTCATGAACAGATTCTTGTAAACTCAAAAATGGCTGAAAATGTTGATGAGGGTAACGAGAATGATTTCAAGGAGAATGATAATGTGAGCCAGGAAAATGAAATTTTAAGAAAAAATCGGCCTTTCATTGAGTATTTATAAGTCTTCTTATATTAAATATTATGTGTTTGATTGTTGGTAAATTTATGAGTATTTAGTAAAGCCAAGCACAATAATGTTAACGTGCACTAATTATATGTATTTTTTTTCAAAATATTTAATTGACTGCAGCAAGCAAGAAGCAAAAATATTACGGGAACAAGGAAAAAAAGTGGTGAGTGTAGGTGCAATAATTATTTTCCATTAAATTTGGGACATGTTTCAAGCAATAACTTATTGTCATATTTTTTTTAATTTTTTAGGATAGAATTAAATTAGGAAAATGTTTCAAAAATTTGAGTGAAGAAGAGAAGGCTAAATTTAGAATGGTTGGTAGTGACATAGCACGGAATGAAGACAAAGAAGATGATTTTGTGAAGAGAACTCAGAAAGCCATGGAAACTAGATGTGCTCCGGAGCGTTTTGCAAAACTAGTGGCAAAATTGTCAGAAAATAAAAAAAAAGCTGTTGTGGAGTTGGGATTTGAAAGTCTTCTACACATAAAATGTGATCGACTGAAACAAGATTTATGTTCATGGTTGGTTCAAAATTTTGATCCATTTACTTCATGTATTTTTTTGCATGGTAAGAGTATCAAAATGTCGCCTCGAGATTGGAATTGTAATTTGCACGAATAACTTGTAAACAAAACAAAAACTTAAAAAAATGACATAGAACTAGTAAATTCACATTAAGTGTGAAATAAAACATAAAATATGTAAACCACATATAAAACTCGTAAATTAATGAAAAAATAATAAATTAATGTTGGAGTTGTAAATTACAAGAAGAACTTGTAAACAATTTACAAAATAAAAACTTAAAAAAATGACATAGAACTTGTAAATCCACATTAAGTGTGAAATAAAACAAAAAATATGTAAACTACACATAAAACTAGTAAACTAATGAAAAAATGGTAAATTAATGCTGGAATTGTAATTTACACGAAAAACTTGTAAAAAAAATAAAAACTTATAAAAATGACATAGAACTAGTAAATTGACATAAAACTAGTAAATTGTGAAATAAAACAAACAAATGTGTAAATCAAACATAAAATTAGTAAATTGATGAAAAAATGAGTAAATTAATGTTGGAGTTGTAATTTGTACGAAGAACTTGTAAACAAAATAAAAATTTAGAAAAATAACATAGAACTAGTAAATTCACATTCAGTGTGAAAATAATACATAGAATATGTAAACTACACATAAAACTAGTAAATTAATGAAAAAATAGGTAAATTAATGTTAGAATTATAATTTGTAAGAAGAACTTGTAAATAAAACAAAAACTTGTAAATGTTGCATAAAACTTGTAAATCAACATTAACTTGTAAAAGTTTCATAAAACTTGTAAATCACACATAAAATTGGTAAATGTAATCTGAAACATGAACAAAAAAGAGTAATTACCCGCTACTTAGGTAACAGGTTACCTATTTATTTAAAATTAATGGTAGAGATTTTTTATTCAAATCTAGCGGTTCATGTCCATTACGGCATCAATGCCGTATATTTAGTTACGGCATTATAAAATGACCCTGTATATAATTAATTGTATTATCCTACAAATCAATTTATGAATGTCATATCATTTAAGATAAAAAAAATTTAGGATATAACACTACTTGTCTCGAGTAATGATTGACATGCCAAATATTTTATTCCAAATTCCATCCTGAACTTATGTCATTAACTGAGTGGTTGGTAATTTTTTAAAAAATTTAAGTGAATTAAATATATATATATATATCTTATCAATCAATTAATGAATATCACATCATCTTAGATAATTTTTTCAGTGCTGCTACTCTCCCCGAGTCAAACCTTGAGTCGCACCCGGAATTGTCAAAAACGACATCGTTTTCTTTTGCTTTTAATTTCAGCCGAAAATGCTGGGCATTGTGTGGGTGAGCATATGAATCAAATAATTTCAACCAAAACCACATCGCTAATTCCTTTTCCTTTTAATTTCAACCGAAGCAAATAAAAAGGTCGGCAGCACGTGGGTGAACGTATGCTTCAATTAATTTGAAACTAAAATGACGTCGCTAGTTCCTAGCTTCTTGCTTTATCATTCTTCTGGCTTTCCTTTCCAACCACAACACTCGGCACCCAGAACTTCGACAAACTGCAAAAAATTTTCATATGCTAGCACCAACCACAATCATTTTTCGCAGGCCATTTCCATATGCTAGCTCTTTATGCATATGATCGAACACAACTTTGATGTGTCTGTCTGCTTGTGTACATAGGATGGAAACTTATATGGATTTCTTCAATCACCTGAATGATTGTATTCTCAAATGTTGCTTGCCGATTCATGTGATTTGTTGTTCCAAATGATTATGTTGAAGTCTTTGACACTGATTTGGGAAGACTATTGGTTTTAATTTTGTTCACTATTAGAGTTGTAGTACTTCTTGCATGTTTATTTCTTTTTCTTTTTAGTATTCCCTGTAATTTAATCAATTTTAAATGCACTAGATGCCACATGCTTTGTCTGCATATTTGTCTCTGGGCATATATAGTCTGAAGGTGCTTTTGGCAACATAGAGCTGATTTGGGGAATGCCCATGGAGCTCTTCTAAGTGCCTACTTTTCCATAAATCACAAAATTTTAACATATCAAAACTTAATGATTCGTGAAAGTTGAGTGTTGAATTTAAATGCCAACTTGTACATGGGCTTTGGCATAAGGCAGCCAACAATGGTTCCTCAAATGTTTATTATTGTTCCTCAACGTAAACACTTGTTTAAAACGCGTTTCTGTTTGCAGGTGCAAGAACTATTGCCTGTTTGCAGCACAAAAGGTGATTGCCGAACAAAAAGTAAAACGAAAGGAAAACAAAAGGAAAAAGCATTTCGGTTGTGCTTAGTCAAAATGAGTCCAAAAGAAAAGAAAAAATGCGTCGAAACGGTGCATTTCCTTTTAATCTCAAAACGGTGCGTTTCATTCAGGGCGCAAATCGGTGCAAATAGCTTTTTCCTAATTTTTTAGAATAAAAAAGTTAAGATGTATGACTGTGACACTACTCATTAAGTATTCTGTAATTTGAGTTATTATTGTTCTTCGCACATATATATCATGTTTTACTATCTTCATTTAAATGATCAAGTACTTAAATTATAAATGGAAATTTGATTTATTTCATTTTAATATGAAGTTACAATTCATGTGCTTTTCTAGTGAACCCATTTTTCTACAAACAATACATTCGTGTAATATAATTCTTCCATCTATAAGCCATAGTTATTCTAATTAACAACTAACCGTAAAGGAAAATTTTATGGGCGTTTTAACAAATAAACACCACCAGCAGTCAAATTAAAATTATTAATTATAAATTTTAGAAATTATTTTTTAGTAAACAATTGCAAAAAAAAAAAATAATGATTATGCCAAAAGCTGAATTTATCATTGTTTACCAAACAATTTGACTTGAGCAGCATAAGCTGAAAAAAAAAAAGAGCATTAATCAACTCGGATTACTATACAATTTTCATGTAATTGAAAGATATATACTGTTAATTGTAAATATATACAAATGTTAAAAGATTTGAGCCACTTTACTATAAAGTGATAACTAGATTATACAATAGATAAACATTGATAAGATTAATTTATCTCCAGACATTTACTGCACCTAAATGCAACCACCAGCTAGCTTTGCACATAATTTCTAGTTAAAATATGTAGCAGACGATCACCAACCCACCAGAATTTCTCTGGGATATTATCATTATCAATAGTTTTCTTCTTTGATAATATCTGCTCCAAGTAAACACCCAACAAAAAATCAACTTATATTAAATAAGAAATCAAAATTTAAAGAACTTATTACCATAAAAATAAGAAATTAAAAATTGAAACAACTGACCATATACTATCTTTGTCTCCACAAGACCTGAGGAACGATAGAAATATAAAGCCCAATGCCAAAGCTGCTACCCCTCCCAAAACAATTGCCACTGTTTTCCCAGTATTACTGTCTCCTCCACTGCCTTTGTGTACATGCATCATGCATGCAGATCAAATAATTGACAAGCAAAATATGTTATAAAAACAAAGCAAACCCATTATATCTGGCAATGTTAGAGCGTATAATTGGCATAAATTGATGTAACATAAAAGTAACATTAATTAAAAAAAAGATAAATTAAATAATGTCTTGTGATATTTTTTTCACCAATTAATAGTGCTATTATGTCTCGTCAATTTGTGGAAAGAAAGAATTTGTAGGGGAGTTTACTTACGTTTTTTTGTTATCTGAGTTGCCTGAAGCGCCTGAAGGCCCTGAACCGTGTGGAAAGTAACTGTAGCTAATAAAGCACCTATCCAAATAAATTTGGCCTGAAACTGAACCGACGCACTCTTCTTGAGCAATCTGCACAGCATTACTTACACATTCACCACAGTCACAGTCTATTAAGTCACCTTCACACTGTGCCATGGCATGCACAGACTCATAATCCCCAGAGTAAAACCCTTTACCGTCAATTACACCACTCTCCATGGCTTCAAAGGCCTTGTCTCTCTGTCCTTCAAAGCTTGAATCCTTTGCCTTCTGGCCACAAACCTTGTGAATCAAATCATGTTTCGAAGTGTCATCATCAACAATGAACTCATCAGTCTCATAGTAGAAGTAGCACCCATGAAGCTGAATCCTACCGGCTACAGCTTTGTCGCACAGGGTGTTTGATAAGTCAGGAAGGGTGTTTACACAATCGAAGCAATCTTTGTTGCTTAAATCCCCTCTGCATTGGAAGAAACCGGAGACGGCGGCGCTGGGATCGTCACCTGCAGTGGCTTTAAAGAACTTGGATTTGGAGGATTGGGGCACCAGTTCTTGAAAAAGGGAGTGAAGGGATTTTGAGTGAGACTCATTTGAGCCTGCGAGTGTTTGGCTCGAGCAATTCTTGTATACCAAATTGTTGTAATCTGAAGCCTTGGAGAACTGTGATGAAAGAAGTAGCGTTTGTGAGAGAACAAAGAACAGTTTCAAGTTTGAATCCATGTTGGAGTACTAGCTACGAAACTTTCTTAGAGAGGTTTCTGATGAGGCATGTGTTAATATCATTTTGGATCTTGAAATATTGCCAATGGTTGTAGCTTTTGGAAAAGATGAAAGATCATGAATGCGTGGGGAGTTTGATGAGTTTGGGGATTTATTTTCTCGCCTAATTCTAACTAACATGATCTATATGGAATTGGGGGATTTTGTGATTGTTACATTGAGTATAAGTTTGTCAAAAGAGTGAAAAGAATTATTCAACTAGATTCTGATCAACCAAATGCAACAGCATGTCCGTATTTGATATAATATTATTGAATAGCCAATAGGTGTATGTATACAGGGTTGTTTAAACTTCAAAATCAAACTCCGGTTTCACATGTTAAATAGCTTTCTAGATGCAATTTGGCATAAAATTTTCTACATTTAGCAAAAACTTGCATACTAATGTTTTGCTATTTTTTCGAAGCTTGTCTCCAAAAGCATAATGATAATTTATAATGAAAGAGGAAGAATACAAGAAGAGCTGCTAAATACATTATGGAAAACGATGTCCAACCCGAAGGTAAGCCCCGAATTGGGTCTGACCCGTTTTTAAAAAATATTTTTATTTAATTTTCTTCTAAATTTCTTTGGATTTTTGGGACCCAACTCGGGTCCTTTCGGTGAGTGTATCATAATTCAGGCTGTACAAATTATAAACAGAAAAAAAAAATGAAATCTAGCTCCCATCAAATGTTCAAATGGTTGTGACAAATTAGTTTTTGACTAATTAAAAACCTATACGGATAATCAAGTTTTAATTTGTAGATAATAAATAATTTATTTCATAAAACTTGTAGAGATAGGTAGAGTTCAAATCAATTTTTTTTTCCTTTACCAAACTCACCCCCTATTGAGGTTCATTTATCAATTTAAATAGTCTCATAATTAAATGAGAAATTTTCCTATATAGCCACTTTTAAAAACTCATTATCAAAACTAGTCATAGAAGAAAATTTTCTAAAATAGAAACCACACGCACTTGTTACGGACTAAATTACCCTTAACATAGGACCATTGTCCAAATTGCCCAAATCACCTGAATTCTGTCGCTGCCCATCATTGCCGGTCATCTCATAAATTTCTTTCTACAGTCCTATCATCACAATCTCATCATCACAGCCCCTATTATCACAGCCTCCATCAGCAAAACATTCTGCATTGTCGATGGCGTGAGAATCGACTTTGACTCAAATGTACGACCCTCTTACATAATCACAAAATTTTTTGATTGATTGGTGGATTATTATTGATAGAAAAGCGCATTAGGATATGTATTGGCATGAACAATTCAAAAGTTTCTTAAGATCAATGTTCGCAAAATATGACACAATAGGTGTTTGTTAAAATGTCTCTAAGAATTTTTTTTCGATTATCTCAAATTTCCTAAGCTAGTTCCTAGTTATACACTTTTTAATACCAAAAGTATTTATTAATATGAATTTTACACTTCATAAATTTTTGTTTCTTTTATGTTGGTTATCGACAAGGTGTGGGCGATGGCACCCATTGCCCGCAACATGTGGGCACCATCGTTCACACTTTCTTGCACCGACCTAAATGAATTTTTTTGTTTAAACAATAATCTAATATCTGCCATATTTAACTTTAAGATATGTTCTGCTATAAAATACCGCCTTAAACACTAAAGATACCAACTGAAAATCAGTTCCCATGTGTTCTCACAAATTTGATGAAAATGAAGAGAGTGATATACAAAGAAATTTGACTGATAAACAACAAAAGTTATTCAAGAAATCAATATTCGGGCATTTTATCATTATAAAGGAAATTGGATTTAGTGGCATATTTGTGCATAATTTCTTGCTTAGATAACTAGTACAAGAAGTTGATGAATATCAAATGTGGTTTCGCGTTGGCGATGAGTTGTTACTTTTCTTGATTCAAGAATGGTTTCTTATCACAAGACTTAAATGTGGTGAATTGAAAATTTTGGAAAGAGTTCAGAAAATAGGCAGTATTTCGCGAATACGTGATGTTTATTTCAATGGCAAAGATGAATTTCAACTTCAAGAATTAGATATAACGTTTGAAACTTTTGATTTCACTAAAATCAATGACAATGATGCATGGAGAATTGCCTTGTTTTACTTTGTGGATAGAGTTTTGTGTGCAAGACCCAATGAGAGGCCAATCTATAAATTTATACTAAATGTCGTCATAGATTTGGAATGTTTTAACAACTTTTCTTGAGACATATATTCGTGGAATATTGTTTATGATCAAATAAATACTTCATTGAATGGAAAAGTTGAAAATTTTAAGAAAAAAGCTAGTAAGAAGCACAAACATGAGACTTATAATTTCCGTGGCTTTTGTTATGGTGTGTAGGCGTGTAAGATATAAATACAAGTGTCTATGCATAAATATAATAAAATATTTTATATTTTTTTTCATGTAGGCCTATATTTTTTAAGCAGTTGGAAGAATCACATTAAAATCTAGCACCCCAACAAAAGTGAATTGTCCTCGAATAAATGGACGGTCTCAAAAAACATACAACATTTGGAACTATTAGAAATATTTAGTGCATTTATTGTAAGTGTAGGCAAAGCATGTAATTTTTTGTATACATTTGTCTACAATTATGCAATCTTAAATTTTTCAACTACTCACAGAAATAGAGTTCAAGCGAGTTTTGAAAAAGACTGGTAAAGAGAGCAAAGAAACATGCTATCAATCTTCGAGAAGATATTGCACTACGATTCCAACTTGGGTCAATAAGATGAGAAGATGTTACAATATAAATTGGCTACTTGCAATGTATTTTGCTGAACTAAAAACTATAAATTAATGTTTGCAGTTTAAACAACTTGTAGAAAAAGAAAAATATGATGACGCTACATTTCCATCGGATAACCACCATTGACCACTTATAAATGACTTTAGGTCACAAGACCCATCCAAAAGTTTGTACGAACTAGAGGACTTGGATATGATCTATCCTAGATTCTTTTGGTACTTTATGTTCAATCTAGAGTCACAAATAATTGAGGAATTTCCTACTAGAGTTAATTTTTTTAGTCAAGGTCGAACAATTGATATGATTACGTGTCCCAAAAATTGAATAAGCTTGAGGTTGATGTTGCTGAAATCAGGGTAGAAGTAGCTAAAATCAAGATGACAATGGTTGAAGATTGGAAGGTGTGCGGAGAGGTCAAAATTAGATTTGATGAGATGAAACATGCAATCTTGAAATTTATTGCATCACACACTCATTCCACATTTCTGCAATCATATGGTAAATTCTCATATCAACACTCACACTTGGTATGCAAGTTATACATACATTAAAATATACTTCTTATTTAATATTTTAACTCCACATCTGCAACAATTATATATTTGGGCTCCACATTTGACTGGTGCCTCCAAATTTTGGAGAATCGAATATTCCCAATATTAAACTATCTGAATATGATGCGAGTGACAGAGGAAAAACTTCAACATATAGTTGGGAGGGGGACCTCTATGATCAAATTGTTTGTTACATGACCCGCCCCGACTTACATGTTTGATTTGAGGTGAATCGTGGAGACTAATAACTAAAACTTGTGGCACAAATTTAATTCATGAAAATATGTATCAATATGGCCTTTCCTATAAACACATAACCACCTCTGTGCCTTTTTTGAAATCATAAATGTTTTTAAAACTTGCATAACTTATGTCTCATTGTACATACTGACATAACATATATATTTACATATAAAACATAAGCAATATAAACGTGCTCAAAATGCAAGACATGCAGCAATGCATCTCATGGCTCAACCTCAATTAACTAGAATTGATCTACACAAAATCCTATGGAATCCTGGGAGAAAGTGAGTAAATAGGAAAATAGTGAGCTTGCGGCTCAGTAAGTGGATGTAATTATATATTAAAAATATTAATAATTATAATTATAATAAAGTATGTGTGCCAGTGCTTATACATAATCATGTGACATAACTCTACATTGAATACCACACATCAGCAAATATGGAATCCATACACACATACATCACAAACTACACCAAATAGTACTAAGGGGAAATTACATACATCACAAAATGCACCAAATAGTACCCAGGGGAAATAAGTCTCAATACTTATCGGGATCATGATCGAACGAGTAGAGCAGGGGAAAAACCTCTCAATACCCAGCGGAATTTAACTACATCGTTCGAATAAAGTAACCTAACTCTCAATACGCATGAACAGAGTCTAGGGGACGAGTACATGTATGGTGACTAGCAATCACATTCATGACTCAATCAAACATATAATATGTGTACATATAATCATAACATGGTATTAAATCATAATATCAAACATAAATGTTTTATAGAATATATAATAGTAATAATAGTATCCATTCACAGATCCTGTTTCACTCTGGGGTTCGTTGAGGCTCTTATAGGTTCCTGAATTCTTGAGTTTGTCCTAAAATACTGGGTTTGAAAATTAACTATTAGAACTAATATAAAAACCTATACTTATCATGCAAATTGTAATATAACTGTTCAAATTTCATAAATCTATTACCCACTGATCCAATGTATATAATTCTAACCATCCAATACTATTTTTTGTAACTTTTCTTTTCAATTTCTCTTTTCCCCACTCTCGGCTTGTTCATTTTCCTTATTCATTTCTTTTCTTCTTTTCTTTTTCTTTTCCTTCTCTTTTCTCTCGGATTTTCTTCTTTTCTTCTCTTGGTCTTGCTTTGTTTTTGCTCTCGGTTCTTAAATTTAGTAAATGAAGCAATTCTCAAAATGATTCATTTTATATAGTCATCGACTGGGCCACCGAATGCAAGCAAGCAGCTCTCACTTTATATATATATAATCACCCCCTCAAGCAAATGGGAGGAACATGCACGTGCCAAGAAAAGAGATGAAGCAGGCAGCTTGTATTGCATGCAAGGGTGCCGGGCCACTTATTTTCCAAAACACGTTTGGCTTCTTTTTTTTTTTTTTTTTCCTCCAAGCAGTGCATGGCAAGCGGCGCATGATAGTTTGTATACTGACAAAGCAACCAGATGCGAGTTTATTTGGATGTTAATTGAAGAAGTTGAATTTACTAAGTAGTCCATAAACAATTTCCCCACCTAGCAAGCTCGTAATATTGAAAATCTTCTCGCAACTAAAGGTATAAATGTTGATGACACAATACTTGTTGATATAGATCTATTGAAAGGGCTTGATAATTCAATATTATTTTCTGAGTTCGAGTAGTGGCACTGCGGCGAAATCATTGTGAGTCGACCCATTGCATTTACGAAAGATTTTTTTTAAGATAATTTTGCATGACAATAAGAGCGGTCCACCCAGATGACTGGGAGATGAGGTAAGTGCCCGTACTTTGATCGATGGCTGATATCGCTCGAGGTAGGTCATTCAAATCGCAGGTGATGCCAGCCATCGCACACGATCTGGCTTCCTTTACAATATCGTAAAAACACAAAATTTACTAGATTTTTCCTAATTTTTGGATTCACATAAGTAAATATCTACCCACATTGTAATAACAACTAACAAAGATATTTGTTTTTACAAATATCTATAAAACCCATATATAAAACTCGCTCAATCCTATAATTTAAATTTTAAAAATACTAACCTTAATTCCTTCTTGAGTTTCTTTTTTTTTTTAACTTTTTTTGTGTTGACTCATGTTGCCTTTAGTGCTAAGTAACAATTGTTGTTTGATGCATATGAAATGGAATTAGTTTTGTGTTCAGTTGTTGGAGGGAATTTGAGAAGTGAAATGAGAGGAGTTTTGTGGAGTTTGTATTTAGTTGTTGAGGTGAAATAGTTTGTGTTTAGTTGTTGGCATGAAATGAAAGAGGAGTTTTGGGGAGGGGTCATTTGGTCTAAATAAGGTGAAAGTGATTAATATTGAAAATAATTTATGTTATAGCTAGTTTTAATAATGAGTTTTTAAAAGTGGATATATGAAAAAGTTTCCCTAATTCAATCCCCTCATAACTATTGAATTGAGGGAGGAAAAAAGAACAAAAGAAAATTGCGTTGCCTTAAATATAGAAAGTTGAATTGAATGTCCCTTCGGCCTTTACTAGCCCTCCTTTTTCACAAGGGCTTGTTCTTCTAACGTGAGACTCTTGTTCAATCCCACAACACCACCACCAAAAAATAATAATAATAATAATAATAATAAATAATAAATTAAAATCCTCTTGGACTACCATTCGGTTCTTTCCTATTGAATTTTTTAAGTTTCGAACCCATATACGAACAAGAGCTTCTTCAACCATGTATAGCAATAAAGGCATTGAAGCACAAACAGTTTGATCCGTTATGTAGTTATTTGTTAGATTCTTATCCTATTATATTTTGGGCACTAGTGTCAGGTTGTATGATGCATTTCAGTTTATTTTGTTTTTTTTCCCACTAAAAGTTTCTCGTTTTGTGCTGTTGAAGTATACAAAAATTACAGTATCACATTAATTTATTAAATCTAAATAATAATTATATTTTTATTTTACAATTGATTTAAAACATCCAACTATAAATAAATGGGTACATGCATAATATATATAAGCATGAAATAGATTATCCTTAAGTATATGTGATTACTAATTAATTAGAATAATCTTCCAAACCAAACTCAACAATAATTTCTGAAACGATTACTACACCAATATGTTGATAATTTTGAAGCAGGATGTCCTAATTAATTTCTGAAGTATCATCAATAATTCACCCAAAAAATATAAAAAAATAAAATAAAATAAAATAAAATATAAAGAAGTGAGAGGGGGTACTTGAATTACAGATTGTACAAAATCCTAATTTACAATAATTCAGTAAAACCAAGAAACCTGTTTAAAAAGTCATGGTGGAGAAGCTCTCAAATCTAACAAATCCCCATAGTTTTCGCCAGCCTTTCCAAAAATAAATCACCTCAAATAATTTCCACTTTCTCGAGCACATAATTTGCTCTTCACATGCTGCATCCCTAGCATCATAACCCTCGGCCGCGAGTGGGATCCACTGCTAAATAATCAATCACCCCCCCACCCCCCGCGCGGCCAACGCATTGCGTAATACATACATACAACTTGTTGCATCTCTCAATCTACCGCAAGCCCTGATTAATTTTTAATCAAGTTGATTACGCGTTTCATTATGGTGCCTCCTCCGCGAGTTCTGGAGATTAGCATCGTGTCGGGCCACGACCTTGCCCTTGTTTCAAAGAGCATGAAGACTTACTCCGTTGCATGGGTTGATCCCGAACGCAAACTGACCACCAGGGTTGATCAGAATGGCCTCAACAACCCTAGCTGGAACGAAAAGTTCGTCTTTCGTGTTGACGACAGGTTCCTGACGGATGAAACCTCGGCTATAATGATCGAGATCTACGCGGCAGCATGGTTGAAAGATGCCCTAATCGGCTCCGTCCGTGTCCTTATCAGCCATCTTTTCGGTACCCTTACGCATAATAGCTCTTCGTCCACGCGCTACGTCGCGCTTCAGGTCCGCCGCCCCTCCGGCAGGCCTCAGGGGATCCTTAACTTGGGTATCACGCTGTTGGATAACACCATGCGTAGCATGCCTCTCTTCGCTGAGCTCTGTGGAGCTGGTGCCAATTTTAGCGAGGTGTCTTCGGGTGCTAATGATGTAATGAAACCGGAAACAACAACAGCACAAAACAGTAAGCGGTCTAAAGATGATCAAGAGCTTGAGAGAGTACTCAAGCCTAAAGACAATTCATTATCAAAGGCAAAACTACGTCGTTCGCAGAGTGACAAGACGGATTTGACGAGCGAGGATTATTCAAAGAATAGCAGTCATCAAGCACAGCAGCCCACCGGCACCGGTTCTGTTGTCACCGGCTCAATATGCAACGGTGGTTCTGTGGTGAAAGGGAGCGGGAGCATGGTGAACGGCTCCCAATGCTCGTCGGACGTGGGGCCCTCGGCTTCCGTGGTGGCTGCGGCAATCGCGAAAGGGCTGTACAAGGCACCCACGCCTCCGAAGACGGGGGCAGGAGGTTTGGTCACCGAGGAGTGGACGGCGGCGGCGAAGGAAAGCGATCAGCAGGAAGTTATGAAATCAAAGGTCGAGAGGTGGCGGACGGAGCTTCCGCCCATATACGATAACTCAAAAATGAGTGCGAATAGCAAGCACGGGGGACGTCCACGGCGGAGAACAGACAGCGGAGGATTGTTTTCGTGTTTTGGAAATGCATTTGGGTGTGAGATTTCGATTACTTGTGGAGGGGGCAACAGCAGCAACAAGAAGAAGTATCAAAACGGAAAGGTATGTAACCTTAGCTCCGTGGACGACAATTCTAGTCAGTCATATGTATGAGAGATGACAGAGCCAGGAATTTATTGGACGATATCAAAAGTTCTGACATTTTTTTCTTTTTAGTCTATATGTGGAATTATTTACAATATTTTTTCTTTCATTTTTTTATTCCTTTTTTGTGAAGGGACGACCTTTGTAAGTGATTCTTTGTCTAATAACTTTGATTTTTTAGAATCGAAGTTGCTAGCAGTTTGCTGGATTCCTTATGTGTGTAACTTTCTAGACTTTCAATGGAGTGCTTCAAATTATTTTAATTATTGTTTTCTTTTGCTTATGTTGCATATCAATCAAGTAATTTGGCACCAAAAAGGAAAAAAAAGAAAATAATTAATCTTGTTGAACTAAGTCTTTAATTTAATTTTGAAATTAGAAGCATATTACATTGTTTAAATTTGATTTAATATTTTATAATAAAAAACTTATAATATCTTTATTAATTTTGTCAGAATTATTATTTAGAAGTCATACTTACAAGATACTATTAATTTTTTATTTCATAATTATAGTTTTTTTTCCACAATAATTGAGGTTTAAAAGGTATAGTACCTCAATACCAAAAGAGCATTAATTAAAAACCCATCTTAGAGGATCAAGATATCTGTGATAATATACATAATTAGTAAACATGTAAATTTTAGATCGGAACCAATATGATCCCCAAGATTAATCACCACACACTAATAACTAAATGAAGAATGAAAAACAATACAATCACAGCCAAACAAACTCGAAATTAGAGAAAGAAAGATGATGAATACAAGGCAAATAAGATTATAGAAGTTCAGCCAATATGACCATCCTCTTGAGAAGCAGAGCAATGGACTCTTTCATTGATGAAAATCAAGTTACAAGCTTGAAGAGAAAATTACAAGGAATCGAATGAATCAGAATTCAACCTTAAAGCCCTTATATACAATTCTAGAGAGATCCAGCAAGTTGGTTATATGACTAGCTTTCATTATGGGTTCGTTGTAACAATCTCATAACTTTTGTTCCTAATTAACTATATTCCTAGTATCTTGTTTGTTGGACTAAAGTCTTTCATCTCAAACTCATCTTTTAATTGCTACTTTATTATATTTATTTGAATCATTTCTAGAAGCCAAAAATCTCATGAACATATAGTATAAGACGGATCATTTCATCATTATCAATTCTTCTGAAGTTCATACGGAATTGTAACCGCATCTCTGAAAGTTCAGCTTCTACATATGGCTATTAAACTTCAAATACCACTACCTAGGTGATCATTTGAGTCCACAGAGTGATTTCTTTAGTAAACAAACCCAATTTGGATTTCTAAAATGAACAAAGCTCTCAAGTTAGGACACAATACAATCTTTTCTTGAAGCTTACCATACAAGAAAGTTGTTTTGACATCTGCCTATTCAATTTGCACGTCATTTATAGCAATGAGTGACAATATAATTCTAATTGAGGTATGTTTAAAAACTAACGAGAAGACTTCAGTAAAATCAATCCTCTCCTTTTGTAAGAACCATTTTGCAACTAGCCTAGTCTTGAACCTCTTCAGTTCAATACTAATAATACTCTCTTTAATTTTGAAAATCCACTTTTAGCCTACGGTTTCTGAATCAGTTCTTAAGTGCCATTTTTATAAAGAGATTCCATATTATTCTACTTAGATTTAATTCACTGAGCTGAATTCAGACTAGTAACAATTTCTGCATAAGTTTTTAGTTCCTCTTAGTCTAGTTTTTTAGTTGTTATTAAGGTATATGCAATTAAGTCAACATATCTTAATCTCTTACGTGCTTTTACTTTCTTCTTTTGTCTATCCTTGGTCAGTTGATAATCTTGTATGAAGACTTGTTTTACTGTTTGGTCAGTAGCTTCATCAATTATTTCATCATTAATTTTATTATGATCTTTGTTGTATACATTCACAGTCTCTGATAGCTCCATCTTAAAATAAGATTCATCAGGTTCTAAAATCTATTGAATTTTAGCTTGTGTAGTTGTTTGATCCCTTAGCATTTTAGTTTCATTAAAAGAAAAAACCTTACTTTTTATACACCTTGGTGGTTGTAGATCAAAACACCAAAGTTTACAACCTTTAACACTATCAGGGTATACTGAGAAGGCATACTTCAGAACTCTAGGTTCAATTTTACCTTGTTTAGTATGAGCATAAGTAGAATACTTAAAATTTTTTAGATTTGAGTAACATGTAGACTTTCTAGATTATGCCTTATAAAAAGTTTTAAAATCAAGAGTAGATAAGGGACTTCTATTGACAAAATAACATGTTGTGTTTAGAGTTTCAACTCATTGAGACTTAGGCAACTTAGAATGAATCAATGCACTTAACCTTTTCTATTATAGTTCTATTCATTCTTCAGCTAAGCTATTTTGCTGAGGTATTTGTCTTACTGTTTTATGCCTAAGGATGCTATTATTTAGACAAAACTCATCAAATTATTTGTTACAAAACTCTAGACTATTATCAATTTTCAACATTTTAATTTTTCTATCATTTTGTGTTTCAACCAAAGCTTTCCAATTTTCAAAACTATCAAGGATTCAATTTTTGCCCCTTAAAGGATAAACCTAAATCGTTTTAGAAAAATCATCAATCAAAGATAGAAAGTACTTAACTCCACTTAATGATTATGTCTATAAAGAACTTTATAGATCCGAATGTATTTAATCCAAGATGCCTTTTGTTGTATGCACTACAGCCTTAAATATAGTTCTTGAGGACCTGTCTAGGATAAACTCCTCACAAAATCTCAAGGCATTTATTTTATCTTTACTTACTTTTCTAGTTCCTTTAGCCCTTTTTCACTTATATACCCCAACCTTAAATACCACAATAATATTTTATCTTGAACTTCATTTTCAGAAATACTTACATCACCAGATATGATTGTACCTTGTAATATATACAATCCATTTATCATGTCACCTTTCATTAACACCATAGACCCTTTAACAACTTTCAAAATACTAGATTCAACTCTAATACTACATATTGTCTTGTCTAGTATGCTTAGAGAAATTAAGTCTCTTTTAAGTTCAGGTATATGTTTAACATTTGTTATCTCCCTTATTATGCCATTAGACAATTTCAGCCTTATAGAGCCAATACTAGTGACCTTATAGACCTTACCTCCATTATATGATTGATAAGTTGTGAATAAATATTTATTTGAGCACACATAATAAGTACAACTAGAGTTAAGAACTTATTTATAGTCAGTTTGGCTATAGGAAGCCACAAGAACCCTAACTAATTCATATCTTTCTTCTTAATCATCATAAATAATAACAACATCACTATTAGTATACTTAAGCTTGGTTTTTCTTTCATGACAGTCCCTTTTGAAGTGTCATTCTTTATGACACTGAAAACACTTCAAAACCTTATTCTTGGACTTAGATCTACCTTTCTTTTTTTCTTTATAGCCATCTCTCTTTTCTCTTATTTCTCTTGCTATCAACTCTTCCCTATCCCTTGTTTTAGATTTCTTTAAGCTTTTTTTTTAACTTAAAGCTTCTTTAACATCTTGCATTATCAGAGGTTGACTTTCATATAATAATGTATCAATAAAATGTCCATAAGAGAATGGTAATGAAGATAAAAGTATGATGGTTTTGTCTTCATCTTCAATTTTCATATTGATGTCTTCAAGATCTAGTATAATCTTATTGAAGGCTTCAAAATGAGCATATAAAGAAATTCCATTTTCTATTTGGAGGTTATACAATCTTTTCTTTGTAATCAATCTCTTAGTAAGAGATTTCTTGTTGTATAAATCCTTCAATTTTTTTCAAAGACCAACAGTTGTAGTCTGATCTCCTACCTTTCTCAGAATACTATCACAAGACTCAGAATAATGGTGTTGTGCATGGCATCTTGAAGATCACCATAATCGATTTTATTGAGTTTCTTAGAGTTAGTGTCTCATAAGACTTCTTAATCTCCTGATGAACGAGCAGATCTTTCATCTTGAGCCTCTAAATATGAGAATCATTTTCCTTAGTGAACTTGTCCACATCTAGCTTCTAAGTAGCCATTCTTGATACAAGAATTAGCGATGTAGAGCTCTGATACCAACTTGTAAGTTTTAGAACGAAATTTAACTAATCTAATCCCCAAGATTAACTATCTCACACTAATAATTGAGCCAAGAATAAAAAAACAATACAATCACAACCAAACAAACTCGAAATCACAAAAATAAAGATGATGAAAACAAGACAAACAAGATTATAAAGGTTCAGCCAAGGTGGCCTACATCCTTTTGAAAAATAGAGCAACATACTCTTTCATTGATGCAAATCAAGTTACAAGCATATAGAGAAAGTTACGAGGAATCTAATGAATCAAAATTCAGCCTTAAAGCTCTTATAAATAGTTCTAGGGAGACCCGACAAGTTGGTTATATGGCCAGCTTTTGTTCTAGGTTTGTTGTAACAATCCTAGAACTTTCCTGCCCTTTTCAACCATCTTTAACAGCCTCTTTCACATTGCAAAACATTTGAGAAATATAAGCGAGTTAAATGGCATTTTACCTTATCATTTTGAGCTCATAAAGCTCTAAGCCGAACACGTGAAACTCGCAAGCTTTACTAACTCTAATCATATGACAACGAGTGGGTATCATACATGCACAACGAGCTCATTACTGATATGTCGTCCAACAATTACTGATCAAAATGACAACGTCGTTCACTCTAGAATTCTAATTCTGGTTCACATTTCAACAGTACGTACATGTATTCACTCAGTTAAAAGTGAACTCAAATTAATCAAGAAAACGAGTCACAATATGCATACCGTTTTTGGTTTACATAGTGAAAAGCTAATCTCTCTGTTTTCTCAATGTGCCAGAAAAAAAAAAAAAGAGTATTACTCTACAAACAAGATTACGGTTTATAAGATGTAATTACTGCGATGCAGTTTTCATAGGTTTTAATGGAGCAGTTTCATGGTTATGAAACGGGCCCCTGTATTAGCGGAGTAACTGTTATTGGACCAAAAGTCATTACAGCAGCGTCGGCCCAAATAAATACTGAAGCATCAACTATAGTTTTAGTTTTCTCCTTATTTTGAGGGAAACCATATAATTAAAGGCTAAAGCGCTGCAATTATTAATTAATGTTTTCTAGGCGGCCGCCATAAACTTTGCTGCCATCCAAACAGGCGTGAAAATGAATTGGAAGTTGTTCCTTTGAAATTTTGAAGTCCAAAGGGGCGGCTTTAAAAAGTCAAAAAATAAATTGGACCCCTTGAAAATGACGTTTAAAATTTAAAAAAAAAATCTTTATTTTTCGTAGGATGACAAAAAATTTCGATGATGCAAATGAGAAACTCGTGAATCCAAATTGATTGGAATGCGACAAAGGGGGAAAAATAAATAAAAATAAATGTCATCAAATTTTATCACAAAAGCATCTTTGGTATGTGGATCAAAAAGAGATACCGTGGGTGACTGATTTGGCTTCTTTGCGATTAATGATTGGTTCATACACAATTATGAGATTACACCTTCTACCCTCCAAATATTTCAAATGATAAAGTCAGATATTTTACAATTTTGTGACGGCAGGCACTTGGGCGGCCAGGGCAGGCATTACCATGTGTCGGGCCAACTTGAAAAAAAAATCAGAAAAAATGAGAGAAATAATTGAAAATTTTACTAATTTTATGCATATTTTATATTTTTATCTGTTTATTTTTACAGTTTTAATGTTGTAGGTATTCAAGTTTGGAACTTATGCAGTATGATTTTATGATCCTAGTCGTTTTAATTTTTTTTATTTATATTTCGTGTTGTTCCATTAGTTTATAATGAAAGAAATTCAATCAATTTTTTACTCTTTATGATTAAATTTAAATGATTTATAAAAAAATTAATTAAAAATCACTTGAGAAAAAAATTAATTTGTGAAATTTTGGGTAAGTTAAGTTATCTTAGATATTTCATATATTCTCAAAAAAAAAAAAGATATTTCATATGAGAGATGGAAAAGTCAGCTTTGCCATTGTATGCATATCATAAAGTGCGGGACACCTAAAAGGTCACGTGGAGTATTGGAGACGGAGAACGTCAGAAATTGCAAACTTCCATAAGAAAAAAGGTCATTGATATTATGAGTACTCGTAGGGCAAGGATTGGGTTAGATTTGGTACAATTTGGAATCGAATTGAATCATTAATTTTTTCTCATAGAAACTGATCAGTTTTTAAATTTAAAAATTAAATTAAACTATCATTCAATTCATTTTTTTTTAGGAAGACGGTTTTTTTGTCCGCCTCTAATTATGATCAGAAAATATTATACGAACGTAAACAAAAATGAATTTAGTTTGTAGCACACTCTTAAATTTTTTTAAGAGAAATTATTAGTAATTTATTCTTAAATAACACCCGTATTAAATGTACTGCCACACTTTTAACATAAATGAATTTAGTATTTTTTATTATTTTTTTAATTTTTCTGTTACTTGCTTTTTGGGGGAAAGAAGGTGATTTCGTCACACTATCTTTGATTTGCTTGTGGAACTTGTCAACCCTTCTTCAATAGCTAACAAATCATAATAAGAACTTGTTGAGTGCGTTGTACTTTTTTAATCATGGGTATTTATACAACCATCATCTTATTCTTACCCCACCATATACATTCCACTATCAATCAATTCAATTATCTTTAATCATGTATTTGTTTGTTCCCTTCTTAAAGTATGTCTATATTATTTTTAATGAATCATGGATGTACTTATTTTCTTTTTATAAATATATATGTGTGTGTAAAATAAAAAAGTATGAAATGGATAAAGTTTAATCAAATTTTTTTAATCTCATATTTTTTAAAGTTATGTATGTATTTGAAGTGATGAGAAAAAAAAAAACATAAAATCGCTCTGTCAGCAAAAATTTACTATGATAATAATTCTATGGTTCTATCAATTCAAGTGCACAATAATAAAGGACCGGTCAGTCACCGGAGATATTTAGTTATTAAAGCGAAAGAGCAAGTGGCAAGGATATGCTTTTGTTGAACGGAATCTGATAGTGATTCGCGTGGAAGAGTTGGGCGAGTGGGCGTAGCGTAGTTGCAGTGCGTTGGACGGCACACTATTTCATCTGTCAAAGGTACTAAGCAACGGCTTTTCCAGATCAATCAACGATGTTTGAATGGAAGCGCGTGAGCACGCTCTCCCAGTTTCTCTCCTCTTTTTTTTTTAAGAGAAATTACTAGTGTTTTATTCTTAAATAACACTCGTATTAAATATATTATAATATTTCTAACATATATCACTCGTATATTTTAAATTTACAAAGGATGTCTGCATTCTATCAAAACAGTTATTGCCGTTAGATATATTGATGTCATAAGAGTAATATAATCTTTTAATGTAAGAGAGACTGTAAAGAAAGACGATGTCGTTTTTTGTTGGGTGAAATAACGTCATTTTAATCGGATTTTTCTAAAAAAAATTAGACTCTACCATTTTCATTGTAACTGAAATAAAAAAAAACGACGTCATTACACTCAATTTTTATAAAAAAAAACTATAGAAAAACGACATTATTTCACTGTAACTCAAAAAATAAAAAGAGAAAAATGTCATAAATTACAGAAAAGTGGTCATTAAAACATTATTGGCTCGAACGGTTACATTATGGCTTGTTTTACTTTTGGGGTAAATTTATCTTTTTAAATTAATTTCAGTTTTAAGGATAAAATAGTCATTTTACTAAAATTTTGTTAATTTCTTAACGACAATAAATGTTTTGGTGGACGACAGATATTTTTTGTCAAATTAGGGTATATGAATGATATATGTTAAAAGTATTATAACACATTTGATACGGGTGTCATTTAAAAATATATAACTAATAATTTCTCTTTTATTATTGAGTTTTGAATATCTGTCCTTTGCAAAAACCAACATCTCATGATACCAATAGAGAAAAAAGAATGAATCTAGAAATAGCCAAAATTTCATTATTCAACATCCAACGTTTATTTTTATAAATTATTCATCTCTATATATTAATATAAAGATTTTTTTTATTTATATCATTATTATAAAATTACGGTACTTTTTTTTTGGTCTAACAACAAACCTATCTCTTTCTCACTCATATTATATATGTAGCATTCAAAGTCTAAAATTTTTTATTTTTCAAACAAGAAATTTTATCAACCCAGTCTATTCTATTTACATGTAAAACTACCATATATATTATCATTTATATAGATAATATATATTAGTTTAAATCCTACCATCAATATTATTATCGCTTATTAATATACAACAAAGAAGGAGCCCAAGTCTAAGAGAAACTACACTTGCTACGACAAATAATAAAAGATAATTTAAATTTAAATTATAAAAAATAATTAAATCTCATTGTTGGAACTATGGATGGTGACATAAATAGAAATAATGCTGGTGGTAAGATTTTTATTTTTTTATTTGAAGGAATAATGGGAGCGTGGTTACAACCTCCACGAAGAGGAGAGTGAAGCAATACTTTTTAAAGTTTTGAATCAAACCGAAAGAAAAAAGAGACAGCATCAACAGCGATGTATAAATCCTTTGGGCTCTCTCCCTCCTCTTTACTCAACCCCCACCAACTTCTCTCTTCTCTTCTTTAATACATAACCAAATTGAAAGACCAGGCTCTCCTCCTTCATCTCAACTTAAAAAAACCCAAAATTATTATAAAAAAAGAGCTTTTTTTTTTCTTTTTTAAATCTGTCTCTCACTCACTCAATTCATCTGTCGATTGAGTGAGAGGAGGAGGAGGAGGGGAGCTTCATTAATTTATGTCCTTATTAGATGCTTGTTTTGTTTTGAGTCTATAACTTGTTTGTGCGTACAAGTTGGGGGAGGAGCTGGAGAGAGGATGAAGCTGAGGATGATAAAGATCTTATATTATATGTATTAAGCTGAGGATAATTTTGGTGGGTTTTTGGTTTCGTGAAAGCTTTCATAATAAAAAATGTTATCTTGCTGTGACTGCTTCCCCTGCTTGGACGGACACACCGAGTTTGACTTCCATGAGCCCGAACCTTTCTCTTTGCCTTCACCGATTCCTCAATGGCCACAAGGTAAACTGAATAATTCTCTGTTCGCAACTAAGCTTCTAATGTTTATTGATTTTTCTTCCTTTTTAATAATAATTTTTTTTGGGGGGGGGGGGGGGTGATATAGCTTATTGATTGTTGTGAATTTTCAGCTTCAAAATTTCTTTCCTGAGTTGGGTTTATTTGAAGATTTTTTTTTGAGGCTATGATTGATTGATCTATTGATTCAGTTTAATTTAAAGATTATATGTAAATATATTTTCGATTTTTTGCTCAATATTATTTCTAATTCTGTTGGACAATTATGAAGGTAAGATAACTCTTCTTAATGTTTAATGCGGCTACTAATAAATTATGAAATACGGATATTTATGTTTCTCGTGCAGTATTAAATTCTCTGTTGACTTCGTCCTGCAAAATTTTAAAAAATTAAAAAATAAGAATAAAAATAAAAATCTTTGCAAATACAATGAAAATTTGTTGTGTCATGGCCTCTTGTTTGGGAATATAAGAATGTTTTAATTAGTCGGCCATTGAACAATCTGAATTTTAGTTGAAATTACAAATTAAAAATTAAAAAAAAGTTGTGCAACAAATTCATCAACTTGGTCAAAATGGATAGACGTAGACAATACGAATGCCTTGAAAGTGGAAAGCTTGAAAGGAAGATGCAAGTTGAATATTACGTTCAGAACATGAAGTTGACATCTACTTTACTCATTTTGGTCAAAGCATGGTAGGATTGACATTTGACCATCCTTGTTCTATATGGTATGTACTTCAACGAGAACCACAAAAATAAAATAATAATTGATAACTAAAATAATTGATACTAAATTAAGATTAAGATGTTGGCATTCATTCATTCCACAGTCCTGGAATTTGTACTCCAAACCAACTTCTTGAGTTAATGATTTGCTTGTAAGTCTGTGGTGATGTCCTCTTATTGTCATGACAATATTTGCTCACTTCTGCTAATTCTGTTTTATCTTCTTCACAGGCAAGGGTTTTGCTACTGGAAAAATAAACCTGGGAGAATTGGAAGTTTTCAAAATTACTAAACTTGAGAGCATTTGGAGCTGCAATGTCTTGGGTGGCGAAGCAAAAGGTGTCACATTTTATAAGCCTGGAGAAATCCCTGATGGCTTTTACTGTCTTGGTTACTATTGCCAGCCCAATGATCGGCCATTGAGAGGGCATCTTCTGGTGGCCCGTGATGCTGCTGCTTCTTCTAGGACAGAAGCTAGTTCCACTGATAAGATAACATTACATCATCCAGCTCTAAGAAAACCCCTTAACTACACACTAGTGTGGAGTACAGATCCCCACAATGGTGACTCTGGTTACTTCTGGCTGCCAAACCCACCAATGGGTTATAAAGCCATGGGTATTTTGGTTACCAACACATCTGAGGAGCCTGAAGTTGAGGAAGTTAAATGTGTCCGGGAGGATCTTACAGTGAGTTGTGAAACTTGTGATCTGATACTTTCCACAGAATCAGATATGAGCAAGACCCCATTTCAGGTCTATTCTACGAGACCCTGGATAAGGGGAATGTTCGCTAGAGGTGTTTCTGTTGGGAGTTTCGTTTGTGGCACCTACTTGAATTCTGAAGAAGAGTTAGATATCGCTTGTTTGAAGAATCTTAACTCCTCCCTAAATGCAATGCCAAATTTGGATCAGATTCACGCACTGATCAAACACTACGGACCAACTGTTTTCTTTCATCCCGACGAGGAATATTTGCCCTCTTCTGTGCCATGGTTTTTTAAAAATGGTGCACTCTTATACCAAGATGGGAAGCCGAAAGGTGAACCAATTGATTCCAGGGGCTCAAATTTGCCTTGTGGTGGGACTAATGATGGTGCATTTTGGATAGATTTGCCTGAGGATGATGATGCGAGAAATTCTCTCAAGAAAGGAAACCTAGAGAGTGCAGAACTTTATGTTCATGTCAAACCAGAACAAGGAGGAACATTTACCGATATTGCAATGTGGATTTTTTGTCCCTTTAATGGACCCGTAACCCTTAAAGTTGGGTTACTGAGTATTGCAATGACCAAGATAGGCGAACATGTAAGTGACTGGGAGCACTTCACTCTTCGTGTGAGCAACTTCACTGGAGAACTTTGGCAAGTATACTTCTCGGAGCACAGTGGTGGTAGATGGAGGGATGCTTTTGAGTTGGAGTATATCAAGGGAAATAAGCCGATTGTTTATTCTTCAAAACATGGACATGCTAGTTTCCCACATGCAGGAACATACCTTCAAGGTTCTTCAAAGCTTGGAACAGGAGTAAGGAATGATACTGCTAAGAGTAATTTTTTTGTGGATTCAAGTACCAAGTATCAGATAATTGCAGCCGAGTATCTTGGAGATGGGGTCGTTACAGAACCATGTTGGTTGCAGTTTATGAGAGAGTGGGGTCCAACCATTGTATATGATTCAAAATCTGAAATAGATAAGATACTCAACCTCCTTCCATTCTTTATGCGATTTTCAGTGGAAAATCTCATTGACTTGCTTCCCACAGAGCTCTATGGCGAGGAAGGACCAACTGGACCAAAAGAGAAAGATAATTGGGTAGGAGATGAAAGGTGTTAGGTTCATCATGCTCTTATACAACAAGTGCCTTACCTACTTTCTATATATAGCATGGCCCTTGCATGTACTTGCTAGTTGTCAACTACCTAGTAATCACGGGACAAATATGGAGGCTGGTTTTGTTGCAATGTAGTCAAGAAGATTGGATGTATCCTCTACTTTGGTTGTAACACATCTGTGATTGTGCGCTTCAGTCAAGAAGATTGAAAGTGAGGGCATATGATTTGTGATTTGTGCTGGCGATATAATTCTTGGACATTTTGACTTACAGAGTGGTAGCATGCCTATGCCACCTGAGATTGCTAAGGCGGATGGTAAGATGAAATGATTTGAAGACACAACAATGGTGGGGTGATTTGGTTTGAAGCAGTTTCCAGGTGATGAGAGGAATTGCAAGTGGGTGTCGTCAAAGAAACCGATGCTCTCCAAAGTCAAATTCTTGTATTATTGTATATATTTTCAGCAGAACAATTATACCATTCTCAATGTAGTTTCTCTGTAATATGTTTGATTAAAAGAGATTGACGCTCCCAACTGGCACATCTGTCGTTTTTGTTGTGTTGTATAAGAACATCGAGGGCCCGGGTAAAGCGAACATGAAACATAAGAAGCCTAATATCAGCCATATAAAGGCCGCACCTACAAATTCTCTAGCTTCAAAGTAGTTGAATTGGATCAAATTGGACTTCGTATTCTTTAGTTGCATTCACTGGGATGGTTCATAAACCTCAAATTTTACGTAGGCCTAAACCTGCCAGGGTTAAATATATATACCCCAGTGTCCCAAAAGGAGGAGAAACTTCTCTCTTGCTGATCAATACAAAAGCAAAAGAGAGTACCTCACTATGCAAATGCAGTAATTATAGAGACCAGACCTACCGTAAGAATTAGTTGTGTTCAAAAGGATATTGAACTTATAGCAACTGTAATTTACAGAAAATAATTACATTTGATAAAACCAGAGGTGAAAAAAAAAAGGAGAATGTTGGTGATTCATCTAGCGACTTTGCAGTTCTCCCAGGAAATCTCCTGGGCACATTCTCCACATACAGTACTACAACCAGGTTTTGTGCCCTGACTTCTAAGAGTCAGCTTATGAGATAGATTAGTGCATTTCCGAATGACCACATGACTCCTCAATATGCCCCTGGGTTGTGTGACACTGCTGGTCTCTGGAGCAGGAGTCAAGTTTGACATGGAAGCAGGCTTACGCTCTGATATGGATTCATCCACTGTAACTCGCTGTACTTCCTCCCATTCTAATGATTTCCGGAATACTTCCCAAGCCATGTCTTGCTCCTCCTTCGAAAGCCTTTCTTCTTCATTCTCTTGCAAAAGGGTCTCATGTTCATGATAATTGGAAATCCACCTACATGAACAAGGGTAAAGAATCCTATGAAGGGGTTCTTTAAGTACCAAAATAAATGCCAAAATCAAGCAGGTAAGTATACTTAAGACCCTATCAAATGCCATCTACTGCACACCTATAAAAATCTAAAACTACTCAGAATCTGTAAAAATGAAAAGAAATACATAGTAAGTCACAGAATTATTAACACAATAAAGCTACCTTGGATGATGCTTGCCAAGTAAGCTTTCCATCAATTTGTCAGAACAACCTTCATGCGAAAGAGGCAACTTATGCTTCAGTGCACAATTTGTATTTTGACTACTTCCTTGTCCATTCTCTTTACTGACTGCTGTCAAAGGATCAGGATTTTCATCATCACCAAATTCAAAGAGATGTAACATTTCTTCTTTTGATATAGTCCTATGGACCTGTTGTCTATCCACCACCCTTGCAGCAAGCCCTTCCTTTGTCACCTATTTGTATTATTCTCTTCATCAGAAAAAAATAGATCATAAAATATACTAGTAGCAATTTGTTCTTTCATTACCTGACGCTTATATATCTTCTCTTCCATGGTTCCATGAGCCATCAACCGGTAAGCAAAAACTGGCTTTGTTTGTCCATACCTGCAGACGCCAAAAGAAGAAAAAGGAGATTGGACTTTTCATGACAATATGATAAAAGACATATATACAAGACAAATCAGAAAAGAACACACACCTCCAAGCACGATATATGGCCTGAAGATCATATGTTGGATTCCAAGAACCATCAACAATAATTACACGGTTAGCAGAATGAAGATTTATCCCCAGAGATCCAGCTCTGGTTGAAATCAGAGTACATTTCACCCTTTTATTTAGGGGCTCATTAAACCTCTCCACCAACTTTTGCCTTTCAGAGCTCTCTGTTCTTCCATCTAGTCTGGCAGGAAGAATTAAACAAGCAAAAATGGACTGTCAAAAATTTGAAATCAAAATTGAGAAAGATACCCATACCCACATGAAACATTAAAAAAAAGTCAATGTTTTTGTCACATAATCTTAACTTACCACTTAGCTAAAATATTTATGCTAATAGGTGAAGACCCAGCAATATTTTGTCATAGAATCCACATGTGCAAGGCATGTGGACTAAACATGACAACGACCACAAACATTTTTAGTAAAAAAAAAATAGAACTTAGCATAATTTTAAAACGATTGGGGAATTAGAACACAAGGCCCCTTGGTCATATTAGTTGTAAAACCATATTAAGCAGTAACTCAACCTAAAATCTTAAGCTAATGCATGAGGGCCCAACAATAGTATAGAACCTGTGATAGCATGATGACTTCATAGTGAAAAGAGTATTCAACTCCAACGATACAAAAACAAATGAGTAGCAATAATAACAATTTTTTCTGAATTTTGACTCTTAAAGCTGTAAACTATACACCAACATGTGTGTGATAAAATTCAAGACAAAAGGAGAGTTTGAATCCATACATATTCTAAACAGTTTACATACATATCACCCACCTGTACCAGTCCTTTCCTTTTTTCCACAACTTCCCTTGTTTCCCAGGCCGAGGTAATTTTGAAAGATAAAACTCTATGAGGTCTAAAGTTGGTATGCTTTGGCTAAAAACCAATGACTTATCGCCCATATTAGAACACATGGTTAGAATGTCCAGCAGCAAGACCATTTTGCCACTGTAGTCGAGCTCTTTATAGGTATGTTCACGGAGAAGATCATTCCACCAATCCTGTTATGAAATAGATATAGGCAAATAGCCTCAAAGTAAGATAAAAACACAATAAGAGTATGAACAATGTTACTCATACAAACTTTGAGTACCGGTCTTCCTAAGAAAAGATGATTTAATTGCAAACAAAATACTAATACTCCAGGAGTGAATTTGTTCAAACTTGTACCTTTTGGAAAAAGCCATCGTCGTTCTTTCCCTGCAGAAAATCATTCATGTTTCGCGGCTTCTCTGTTAAGCATGAAAATATAACCATTAAAATCATTCCCTAAACAAAATTTTGAAATCTTATAAACTGCTGCATGCAAAAAATTAATGGAAGAGCACATTGCAAAAAGTTAGTGACAGTACATGAAGTAGCTTTTTGGCTTAGAGGCAGAAGAGGATATTACTAACAGAAAAAGTAAATGAGGGATGACTTATTTACTGATCACAAAGCTGTTTAGAATTATATTTAATTTATCAACATTATCAACACAAATCAAGATAGCCCCATTCACGGTGCTCAGTCCTGATTATCCTTTTAATTTAGCACTATGCATGGGAACTGTCTACAATACCTAAATAAAACCAAATGACCAAATTCAAGAGCTGCCCAAAACATCAATTGAAGTAAATTACCAAGTCCAAAAACTAAAACATTGAATGTAGAAATATTCATGCAAGAATTTTTTCAAGAAAAGGGGAGAAAAAAAAAAAGAATACCTCCTATCACCACATTATAATCCATGTTTTCATCACTGGAGCTGTCCTCAGCATCCTCACGACTTGGATACCCTTTATCTTTTGTCATCTGCAAGATCCCAGGATGGTTCCATATCTACTACGGATATAACACTTCAGTCAAACACATGAACTTAACAAACAGAACAATGCATTCCTAAACAATTAATTAGTAGTTCTTTAAAATAGATTCATCTTGACCACAATATGCTACATTATATTTCCAAACTGACAGCAACTGTGTCAGTATGCATGGATGGAAATGTACATCTGTGTATTGATATTCCAGCTTCAGAAGCATTAAAATACAAAAACATGGTTCCTAGGAAAGTACCTGAGCCAAAGCCTGGTACCCAGCGAAAAAACTCTTTCGTATCTTTTCATTGGAAACTCTGTCATTTGTGAACCCATGCAAATCAAGGAATCTCTTGTATAATCTCCTCTGTAGAGGAGAGAGCTTCACAGTTATTACAAAGACAGTTTTTGGTGGCAGGTCCTTCTTCACCACATTCATGTCCATTCTCTGGACAAATCCTTTTAATTGTTCATAGAGGATGTGAGACCTTTGATTCATAATTTTAACATCCTCAGATGTTGAATTAGTATGTTGACCATTTTCAATAGGATTTTGGAAGCTGCACATAATAAAAGCATAATCAAGATAAATTGATACAAGTGGAAATAGCAATCAGAACAATGTCAGTGAATAAGACTTGCCGATTCCTAAACTCATGGCTGCTACCAAGAAAACCTTCCCGTACGAAATCAACCATCTATTGCAAATCAAATCCAAAAGAAATCATAAAACTGAATCAGAAATAACTGCTTATCAGCACTCAAAGATCAGAGAAACTTACACAATAATATTCCATGAGATTGTTTTGAAGAGGTGATCCAGTCAATGCAATCCTTCTTTGGCATTTCACTTGTTTCAAGGCTTGGGTTGTATCAGCCCTAGTGTTTTTAATCATGTGTGCTTCATCACAAACAAGTATATCAGGTCCATCCTAGGATATAAAAGAAAACCAAAAATTTCTCCAATTATTCATTTCATTTAATAAGACCAACAGTTGATGAGAATAGTTCAGTAAAATAACTGAGATAGCAAAATTTCTGTGCAGAAGTGCATTTGACTTCATTCCTTAATGCTTTAAGATACATGCAAGCATTTACACATAATATCAAAATACTTCAGATATTAGCACAGCAGTAAATTAACAAGACAATACGTCAAAATCCAAAGTTTGACGCAGAATAAATTTGTTTATACTTCAAACAGAAGTTCATAAAATATAACAATCTTCTCTGTCAATAAAGCAAAATAAGAAAAAAAAAACTAATTATGACACAGAACAAATATCCTCAAGATAAAAGTTCATCAGAAACATTAAAGTGCATTTGTTGGCAGCAGTTAGATGAATAAGAATCAAACTAACATCAAATTATGTAAATCAAATCACTTTGACTAACCAGATGTTCAATTCACTCCAATAACCCATAATGCATATCAACCTCATGAAATAAATCATTGTATATTGAAAAAGAATGTGACTTGGTGACAATCACCTGCAAGGCATGACAAATTTCTCTAGCCATGTTTCGATCCTTCACATGCTTTCCAAAAGACAAGTTCCGGAAAGCAGTATAACCAATCAGAAAAACACCACCCTTAGCTCTCCACTTTGCAAGCAATTCTGCTCGTCTATCCCTGGGAAAGTAATTACGGCAGAAAGTATCAGCTAGTGGACAAATGTGTGCATTGATTGAGTGTGTGTGCGCTCTTATATAAGAGCCAAAATTGAAGAAAGAGAGAAAGAACTACTAATTAATTGTTTAAGAAAATAATAAATCCACAAATTCTGTCACACTAGAGTAGAAATTACTATAAATAAGAAAAAAATCTAGATTAATAAAAGCTAATTGTCTTCACTTGAACATCCAGGGCACTAACAAGAGCTAACAAACATCCTTCTCCAAGTTATTTGAACAGTAAAAATCTACAACTTTTATTTATTTAGAAGAAATATTAACTGAAAACATCCAGATGAGTTCAAAAATCTCCAGATTGGTTAATTCTCTCACCAAAATCTCTTCATTTTTCAAGTTTCTTCAGGACCAGCTTAAAGATCTGATTGAGTACAGGAGAAAAACCACCAAATGTTCTAAGAGCTCAACTTTGTTACATCACTCTGGCTTACTAACAGCATTAATAAAAACAATTTTAGTTACAAATAGAGCAGCAATACTCACTTAATCCCAACAGTTCAGTCCACAAAGCTCACCAAGACAATAACTTTGGTTACAGAGTAATCAAATTAATTAGACTGATCAACTTAATATTATAAAATTTCCAAAATACACATTAGAATCATAAACAGCACATACACAAACAATTGAAAAATTCAACAGGAATCATGATAGGAAAAATAATGCTCATTGTGCAAACAAATGATCCATAAACAAGTTTTTCTATAACACATACAAGAATACATTGTTAGAAAATGTTATCAGACCTTGATACATCTTCTAGCATGAAGACACGGAGAGGCTTCAATTCTGATGGCCTCCATTTCATAAACTCCTGCTTCCAATTATGAAGCACATTTACAGGTGTGACAATAAGAGCAGTTCTTAATCTCAAATCGACACTTCTCATTGCTGTATACAAAAAAGCTATGACCTGGAAATATATTAGACATATCAGACACACCATAACTATTAACCTGCAGGAAAAGGGAAAAAGGAAAACATATGACGCCAGACAAAGATGTTACAACTCATTTTTGAAAGTCAAAACATAGCAATTTGCAAGTTCTAACTTCTACTTATACAGTTACAACTTACAACCAGCACTATGATGATTACTGTTACAATTAAGAAGCCATAAGTAATGTCATCACTTGCCATGCTGCTGCTACTATTTAACAACTCTATGATGCAAAGAAGTGATGGCCTAATGCCTAGGAAAAGATAGCAAGCTCCCCACAGGGTTGCTCGGTGCAGATGCCCGGAAGTGAATGGCAAACATTTAGTTGAGGAAAAGCCCAATAAAGGCTATCAATGGCAGGGAGAAACTAATAGAAAGAGTACAATCAGACAAAAATCAAAAGCAGCCCACACGCTTCAAAACAATCTCCAAAGACTAGCAAAGAAGCCAAGAAATTTCAATATGATCAAATATATTATAGAGTGTTGCCTCATAACCATCAACCTAATCTTCAGCTAATAGTAGTACTTCTCACAGCACCTTAGCCCAAATATGAACCTCACAGGCCGGAGAAAGATTCTTCATCCATGACAAACCAGACATTAGAAAATCAAACTGGGTTGAGTCCTATAAACAACTGCCCAACAGGGCAAGGAAATTTTTCATGGACCCTCAAAAGCCAGTGTGTTCACAGAACAAATACATCAAGATTGCAGCATCAAGACAGTAAACACAATAGCTTTTTCCAAGAGATGGAGCAGGAAACAGAAAGAACACAGTTCGAGAGGAATACCTGAAAAGTTTTACCAAGACCCATTGTATGAGCTAGAATGCAACCAAGCCCTTTATCTCCAGATTTCACTTTTCTGATTGACTGTATGATATTTTCCCACATAAATCTTATCCCTACCACCTGCAATAAAGATTCAGTTGAGCTAACAAAATAGCACTTGCATGGTCATACATGAAAAAAAAAAAAAAAAAAAAAAAGCTCAGATCAGCCAAGAAGCTTATGCAAGACAAGGCAAATTTCCTAAGGTCTGCCACATCAGTATCACTCCTACAAGTTCAAAAAATTAAAAAATACATTCGATAGGGCATTAACATTAAGGCCGCAGTCAGCATATACGGTGAAACCATTTTAAGAAACAAGTCAAGGCTCACTCCATTGTAACCACACACTTTATGAAAAAGATTCCGTAAACAAGAAGAATTCATACAGAAAGTTGCAAAAAACCATTAAAAAAAACCTGGTGAGCTTTCAATTTAGCCGATAAGCTTGATGGGATCCTCACTGCTTCTTCACCTTTCTCCCTGACAACATTCACTATATAACCGGTAATGGCATCACCAAGCACTTCAATGCTAGCACCAGCTGACAAGTCTCCATCCAATGTCACAGAGTTCATCAGCTTAGATTTGCTAGAAAACTGTACTTGCAATGACTTCAGACGTTCTTGTCGTTCCTACAAAAATTGTGAACACAATAAATTATTCGGTGGGGAGAAAGTCAAACCTGACTAAACAAATCAACCAAATAAAGCATACTTTCTCTATTGCAATTTTCCTTTTGGTCTCTTCTCCTAATTCAGCATCATCCAGAATTCTTCGAATTTTCTTTTTCTGCTTTCTCTTGCCGCTGGAGAAAATGATAAGACTTAAAATATAAGAAACATGCCTCTCTATGCAAGTTAAATACAAATGAAAAGTTACAAACGATTTCATGCTTCAAAAACTAGAAATATAAAACAAATGTAACTTTTAACATGGAAACCAAGCCTCTAATAAGTCACTAGGAAGCATCATTGGGAAACAGGTCTAAAGGAGAAATCTCCACATGCTGAGAGAAACTACCATAAACCATCCAGTTAACTCAACCATTTTGCCAAAATTATAATATATGAAATTCAGAAAGAATCATATAAAGAAACATATGAGCTTCAAGATATCATCCAATAACTTGCAAGAAAGTAAGAATCACTCATCACATGCATCCCTCAGTCCAATTAGAAGAATCATCATACCCAATTTTGAGATTGTTGTCAGCATCTGAACTCTCTGAATCACTTTCAGAGCTAGAAACTATCAGGTTTTCAGATCCCACGGCTCTCCCCAATTCTGATGTCAATCTTTTCAAAAGACTTGGAGAGCAGCAACAACATTGCCAGCAAGAGGCCTGAACTTCATCAGACAAGCATGCTTCACTGATATTCCTCTTCACACAAGTGGTACAGAATAACGTTTTACACGATTTACAACTCACTAAATCACTGCTTCGCCCACACCATACACAGTAACACTCAGAGCAGTCAGCATCCTGCCATAACCAAATAATTCAACTCAAATTTAAAAATGAAACACTCATGAAGAATTATCAAATGAATCCATTCACAAGGAAGTTTCTAGAACTCAGTCGACAATGGGTCAAAACAAAATTGCTAAAGCATAGACCCTAACTATGAGTTTAAGCTTAAATACTAAAGGATTTAATATGTTGCAACATTAATAAATTACAAAATCAATTTTCATACCTTCACATGCATCTTCTTCTCCAGTAGGCATTTGCAATCCTTGCAAACAATTACATTAAGAATTGGATGGGGGTGCACTTCAATAGCCACATTATTACAGGCAGTGCAGTAAAACTTCTCACTCAAACTCTTAGAATGAAGGGAATTATCAGTGGCAGCATCATTGATATTTTCAGGTGAAACAGAATGATCTTCCAATTTGGTGGAACATTCATCCTTCACCACATCCGCTTCATCACAACCTATAATAATAGTCCGACTCCTCTTTTTATCACTGTTTGGCTCCTCGCTTTCATTCGAACGCTTTATACCTCTAAGTTCACTGGAATCAGGCAAAGCAGAATCTGAGACTGAAGAAATGCCATTACTCAGTGACCTTTCCTTGACGGAACTTTCAAGTACATCAGTTTCCAAATTTTGCAATGCAACCTCATTGTTATTGCCAGGCATATCACCATCATCAGTTTTCTTGTTTGAAAGAGATTTAGAGGCATCAACAAGAGGCCGTGTCTCAACAGCAGAATCTTCAATTGTCCAATCAACTGAGCCAATTTCTTTCTGTATTGCAGCGAAATTGATAACAGGAAAAAAAAAATGATTTAATATCAATGAAGATGAAGATATTTAAGCTATTTGAAGTATAAATATTCAAAAATGGCCCCTCCCAGTAAGAAATATGTGTTTGACCATGCATGTAATCAGGCATGATATTTTTAGACAACTGAAAAGGCCTTCACCCTTTGCATAAATGACAGAAATATTGTTACCTGTTACCATACAAGTAGTAAAAACGAAAACTTACAAATAAAATTTCAATCCCCAAATCATAAATAAATTCTAGTTTATCCAATAAAATGTGGCCAACCGTTAAATAATAGTGCATACATATTTAACACTAGAGAATCTATTACAGGCTTCTTTACCATATGTGTGACTGTGCCCATTCCCAGTAGTTTTTCCATAACCAATTATATCTATCATGTGATTCAGTTATGCTGTAAAAACAAAACATTTCATTAATCAACTTAGATCAAACTGGAAAAAATGGGAACAGACATACCTGTTTAGATATTTTTTGATGCCTCCTTCGTTTCAAATGAAGCTGAAGCTTGCGATCCATATTTGCATCATCCTCCTCTTTCACCTGTAAAATTACAAAGGGATGGCCGCATACACTTTAAAACTTACTTTCAAACATATGTCAGCCAAAAAGAAAAATTAATCATGATAAAATACCATTAGATATTAAAATTATAAAAGACTAGAATATCTTCAATCGTCTCTATTCCAAAATAAACCGACACCAAAAGATCTTACAAAAAGTTTGAATATTGCTATATGAGTAGGACCATTTGCAGAACACATATAGAGAAAAGCCATCTCAGCCTTGAGTATAGTACAAAAACTAGAAAATGGAATTCATGAATTTAGATGCAAATTTTCTAAAATGATTATCAGGCAATCAGCATCATCATAGGATCAAAAAGGTCTCCAATAAGATAGAGAGATCTTTCCTGGAGCTCTTTGATAAATAATCACCACACAGATTCTTTTGATGCATAGAAGGAAAAATGTCAAAGTAATTAAAAGAAGTTTTTCTCTGTAGCCACCTAAGAATCATTAATTGGGACTTTAACAGCCACTGTGCATCTTAAGGAGCAAAGCAGTCTTAAGAAAGATATAATCCAACCAGGTTACATAAAGCCTTCTATAATACACATACACATCTATGCAATATGTTATCTGCACATACATCTTTGTCAGTGTGTATTTCTGACATGCATTCAGGCTACAAAAGATTAATTTTGTTGAATACATATTGAGCAGAAAACAGATGCAGTCATCAACCTTAGGGCCTTGAAATATATAAAAAAAAGCACTCTCACGACCATCAACCTTGAGGCCCCAAAATATGTCAGAAAAGCATTCTCACAACCAAAGTTTCAAGAATAAGATACTGGAAACCAGAAATCAGGTTAAGATGGATATCAACAAACCTTTCTAAATTTTTTCCTTTGCTCTTCAGAAAGAGCCAGCTCTTTTTCATTTGCTATTGCATCTGCAACAAACGGATCATCAGAATTTCCATCAACATCTTCAATCTCTTCAACCTGAAAGAAAAAAGGATTTCAAAGCTCATTGAAAGAATAACTGGGTTGACGAAATATGGCATAAATATAGATAGCACTAAGTTGCACACTCCTGTGATACCACATACACACCCATTTAGAAAGTGAGGTAAGAAGGAATTTGTGGACATTAAAAAGAAAAATGACAGATCAAATGAACTTCTTATTTCAGTACCAACCAATAAGAGAAAAGTGTAATAGTACAACTTCTCAGCACACTAGCCTATCACATAAGGGACTTCTCTCCATCGTAAAATTGTTCAAACTAACAGATCCTGAAACTTTGCACAGTCTATAAGTAATTATAGATCTAAACTTCCACATGTTTGGGCAATTAGAACTAAAATCTGTCACCTCATCAACACCGGGAAATTTCAGTCCCATTGCTGCAGCTTGCTGTGGAGTACTAGCTAAGTAAACAGAAGCCCAATGCTTGCTGCCAAATGAAGCACATTTCTCAGAAACATCACCAGAAAATATTTTGTTAACTGAGTTCCAGTTGATGTCTGAAACTTCTTTTCCACCATTCTCGCTCCCATCATTAGCAATTTTTTTCTGGAGGAATCCACTAGCACCCTCCTCCAAAAGTTTTCCATGTCGCCTGAACATGCAATGCATAACCATATAAGTCAACCACATGCTTTGAATAATCCATAATGCCAACAGCAGAGCCATACCTTCTTACAGGTCTTTCAGTTTGAAGAAAATCCTCGGCACCAGCTATTGACTCCCTCATTTCACTTGTCACCTGAGATCCTGCCCAGTGTGCTCTTTTTTTCCAAGCTTCAGTGCAGCAGCCATTAGGAACCTGGTTCTCAATCAACCTATAAAGGCTTGGTAATTCAATACCAGCTCCATCGAGTTGTTCCTGTACATAGAAGCATGAAAGCAGAAACCAAAGAGCCTAATTACAGATTTGAAGGATTGAACAAGAATAAGAAAGCTGCATTACATACATGAACAATTCACTAATCAAAACAGCATAGTTGTACTACTTTATAAATTACTGAATAACATGAAAAAAAATGATGTTTTCACTTGACATGAGCTCCTGATCGGGCTGGTATTGAATATCAAAACATGTTTTATATTTCTTAATAGGGTATCAAACTTGAAATTATATAAATCAGTAACACATGAAACAAAGTCTAATTATAAACCAGTTAGCAAGAAGTCAACATTTTCAGGTTTCAACAGAATCAACACCCTAATTGGACTTAAGAAATAAAGAAATAATAATTTTTAATCATTAATAAAAGGCAATAAAAAAATCGCCAAATTATGCATCATTCTTTGAGGTTCAAAAATCATTACAGCTATAAGTTATCATAAGTCAATTTCCACATATTCTCACCAAAAAGTGAACTTTTTTAATAGAAATATAAAATGATATTTTTGTCTGGAAATGAAGTACAAAGGAGGACCAATGACCTCTAGAGAGCCAAAAACATTTCCAAATGAACTAAATAAACTAGCCATAGAAGAAAACTCCAGCCCTGCAACTAAAACTTCCCAAGAACTCTAGAAGCTAACCAGGCTATTTTACAATCCCATCCCAGTGGTGACGAATCAATGGTAAAGACTAATAATTTCATTCTTTTCAAATTTCCCAATCTGATATACTTTATTAATTGATTATTGTTCCACACGGAATGTTCCAGTATAACAAATGAATCATGCATTTACTAGATGTTATGGTTAAACCGAATGCTCGTGGCATATGAAGAATCAAATCTTGAATAACCAGCACCTTTAATGGATTAATGAGCAGTTCAGATAAAAATTCAATTTATAGTAAAAATGCAGTTTCCCAAACATTGCCAAACTAACTTCCTTGCTCAGAAAAATATCTATGGTATATCAAAAACAACAATTCTTTCAATAATAGAAAGCTAAATGAAGTTTAGTTTAGGCTTAACCAAAATCCAAATTTAAAATCCAACAAGAAACTCGTAATATCACAATTTTGTTGACACGTCAGCACAAATTGAGTCGAAAATTTCATATCCTAAGCCAAAAATCATTTAAGAATCAACATAATATGCTATTTCACGCCAAGTTAACTTCAATAAATATATTTTCACAACCCTAAAAAAAGCAATATAATTGTGTTTCTTTTATTTAATAGAGGAAGAAATGAAGCAAACGGGCTTTTGCATGTTTACCCCAGGATAAATTAAATTTTCTCAAAAACCATGTACACATAAAATACATCCTGAGAACCAAAGATTTTACTCAAATTGAAGAAAGAAGCAGACCAACAAGTGCGCACTCTCAGTCTCAAGTTCATCCAGTGCAGCTTCCCACTGTTCTTTATAAACAGTCATTTCATCTTCAACAGCAGCCTCCAACTGTGGACAAGTAAAATAAGTCAGTGATATTCCAAGATGAAAAGATCCTAAAGAAGGAAACAAAGACAGAAGACTAACATCATCTCCATGCAGTGCTTGTGCCAACTCTTCTCTCACCTCATTCTTCAGTTTGACAAGGGACTCAAGTTCAAGAGCCTCCTGAGCCTCTGCAGCCTAAGATGGGCATGAGAGAATTATTCAAAACAAATTACATGAATAGCAGCCATACAAAGAGATAAAATACCTTGCTCTCAACTTCCAAGAACTCTGCAATTAGCTCTTCTATTTCCTCCTCGGTCAAATGTTCCTGCACCAAATTGATGCAAAATAAAATAAAAGAGATAAATGAGCTTCAAGAGGAAGTGTAAAGTTAAAAAAGAACATCTCAAAAGCACAAAAAGGTCTCAAAAGTTAAAAAAGAACATCTCACAAGCACAAAAAGGTCTCAAACTCAGTAAAAAGGGTAAACATGAGAAAAGAAAACAAATTAAAGACTAACCTCAAGATGCAATCCATCATCCTGTCCAGATATTGACGGCTCATCACTTTCTGAATCTACTATGAAAGAGTCACCAGAATCACTCTCAATATCTTCCACTTCCTCATGTTTTTCATCTTCCGAGTGTTTGTTCTCCATTGCTTCTTAAAGTATAATCAACCCGAAGTTAACCCCTCCAAACACAGTGCCTAGGAAGATTTGATTTAACCATATCAGCGGATTAACCAAGGCACATCTCCCATCACATAAGATCCCTCGTCAAGTCTGACAAGCACGATAGCCTGTTCATTAACATCAACCAATCTTGTGATCTCTGCCTTATATTTGGAAAAAGAATAGAAATTTCATACTCAAGTTTAGAGAATGCCAAATTCTTGAAGTATCTTCTAAAAGTGCTTTGAGAGTGAAAGAAAGTTTTAAAAAAATAAAATAAAAATGGAACCCACATTAAGACCAACAAGGACAATCTAGTTCTAACTTCTGAATGTCCCTTCCGAAGACAATTCCTTTATTGCTTAATTATTAACAACTAAATGCAATAACAAATCTCTAAAGGTCTCAATTGCATCCAATATGCATTACATATGAAAGATATGGTGCCAGTGTCAAAAGCTATGAATGCCAAGTTATTTATGGTCCACTTACCTCCAATCATATCTCCAACCATGCAATTAAATCAACTAAATGAAAAGAATGGAGCCAATTACATATTTCCTTTATCATAATTTTAAAAAATCTGATGAGATCTGCCATTCAATTTCCAACTAATATATGACAACTTCCATTTTTTTCCATAAGCAATGAGTTCTACCAAAATTTAAGAGGCGACAACATCAAATGTCACAAACATTTATAAAGCACATCTAATTAATGCGAGCCATCAAATTAGTTGTTATTAAATCTATGCTAACATTTTAATAAGAAGGGTGCCAAATCCAGAAATACAGTTCAGCTTCTGGCAATGGTTGATCCAAGTTTATGCAAGTGACATTGCATGCAACCAAAAAAAAAAAAAGATAACAGAAAGTAGTGAAAAAAAATCTGAATTTAAAAAACGGAAGCTCTTTCACAAACTGACAGCTGCAAGCTATCCATACACAATCATCAGTGTAGCCAAATCAACGCCTTCAACTTCATCAAGTCAAACAATGAACAGCAAACTGCAGTCAAATGACTCATTAACAGAATTGACACCGTGAATTTAGAAACCCGAACCAAAAAATTATGAAACAGCATTCAGAAAAGGTATAAACAAGCAAGCAGAAGGAAATTCAACAATCAACCCCCCCAACCCCACAACACCCACCCGCAGAAAAGAAAAATAAATAAATATAAAATGGACATTGACAGACATCTTTTTTCTTTTTCGTTTTTGGGAAAAAAATATTAGATCACATTATAACAATTGGTTCAGCTGCATTGACTCTGTAAATTCAAAAACCATAACAAAAAGATGATGAGAAACAGCATATAGAAAAGGCATAAATGTGCAAACAGAAGAAAAATTTACATCCCCTCCCCCCCCCCCCCCAAAAAAGGAATAAAGATATTGATAATAAACAAAGTAAAGAAAATTTGCAAAAAGGAAAACATATACACATTTACAGGGAAAATGAATCAAGTTTTAATGCGCAAAGAGAAAAAAAAAACTTAAAGATCCGGAGTTGCTTCTACCAAGAACTTACTGGTAGAAGCAAGAATTTGAATGAACTGCAATCAACTCTGATGAGGAACTGAAATTGCAGATTATAAAGAAAGATAAATCAGTAACGCTTGAAATGAGAAAGAGCTGGATGGCATTTATCAGCTTTTCCTGCGGATCCTTTTGTTACTTGTCATTTTTCTAGTAAAGGTAGACCATCAACCTCCAAAGGAACTGTGCACTTGACACATCAGCAATAAAACAAATAAGAGTACACCAAACAATTGGCCATTTTTTATGAAAAAAAAAAGGCTTTTATTTAAGGGCTCAAAACTAGGATTTAAGCTTTGATACACTCCCTCACAGGCGAGGCACAGGGATCACACACAATCACAACTAAGAACAGGATAACAGACAAAAAATAACTTATTATAAATTGACATAAACAATGAAGAACTCGAACACAAGACTTTTTAGTTAAACTGGCTCAAATACCATATTAAGTAACTATTAAATCAAAAAGTTTCAGACAGTATGTATTGGCTAATAATAGTAATTAAACTTAACATCAAGAAACAAAAATTAATGACCCCAAATAATATGTCAATTTAGATATAAATTTTTTGTTGTGTGCTTCCTTCATAATATGATCAACAGAATCATTCATTCTGGTGCTATCAAATGAGGATCATTTGAAAGGCTTTTTAGTTATTTAGACATTATCCTTGATTAGTAATTCCACAAAATTTATAAGACTTATTGCTTAATGGAAATGTTTCAACCATGATATACTAGTAGTGACAAATTTGAATGAACAAAAAGAATTGACATTCGATGGTTTGATCAAATAATTCTGGAAGCCTTTTATTCGGAAATTTAATCATCTTAAGCATTGATACCTTAAGAAAAAGACATAATTACTTACCCTATCCAATTAAGATTGCTTTTCCAGTGTGGTTAGGCTGCCATTATAAGATTACCTAATCAGCCAAATACTTGCAAGACATAAAGTTGGTTAAATGTACAAAACTTCATTGCATTTTCCCATTGTATATTCATAGCCCCCCCCCCCCCCCAAAAAAAAAAAAACCAAAGGTAGTAGGTGTTTATTGGCCAAAGCCTGACTCTTGAATAGTCAATAGTACAAGGTTCAATCACCAATTCCAAGGACTCGAAGAAGTAAAGGACGATAATGCTACAACCTTTCTAGGTTTCTAAGATAAATTATAAAGATAATTCTTTAATGCAAAAACACTTGGATAAAAGGACTAAATTCTATCATGACATAAGTATGGCTATTCCGCAGCTCTGAAAGCAATATGAGTCCATTTCTTAAAAATAACACAGCTCTATTAAATAATTATTGTGTTAGCAATCTTTGAAAATATCAGTTGTTCATTAGTACACTTTCTTCCATTTGTTTATTTGATTAGATTTACCAATCTTGAGAAAATTTAAAATTTACTGTTGTTTACCAGTAATAATAAGGAGGTTCACAATTCATGTAATCTTCTCTCCCATCTGTACATATATGATGAGTTTAAGCTATCCATTACTCCACGTGAGTAGCATTGGGAACTGATCAACTCATAGACCATTAAGGTGATCTTTGCTATGGCTACCATGCTAGAAACACTCTATAAAGCTATATTAATTTATTGAGGATAAGACATAAAAATCAACAACTTCCATGCTAGTCATAAACTTGATTTACACCATAAGAGATTTTTTTGCTTTCAAGAGAGGAAATTGGGCCAAAACCCATAGGAAATGCACCATTTCAAATTTATTTTGGGTGAGTTCACAAGAAAATATATAATTGCATTTTTTAGTGAGGAAAAGAAAGAACAACAATAGAATTGTCCTTCGGCTTCTCATTGGGCTTTGGTTTTCTAAATGGTAATAACAATAGTAGTAAAGGAAGAAACAACCAAACTTATAACAAGAATGAACACATTTCATGTCCATTTCAAATCCAAAACAACACCAGCTTCTCATCATATAAAAGCTAATGCCATCACACATCAATACATGAATTCTGAAATATTTACATCAACACCTCGGGGAGAATCCACATAACTTCAAAGTCAGTAGAAACGAAACAATCTCAGCCAAAAAAAATTTAAGCAACTACTAATTCAACACTTCCACCAAAAGCTAGCATCAAAATGCCTCTTAAATTTCAAAACTAAATGCAACCATTCACCAATCATCATCATTAAGCAATTGAAACATTTTCTACATAAAGTCAAATGAAAAGAACCACAATAGTGTTTCAGTTACACATTTCACATTCTGGAACCAAAATCATTCACACTAGTTTCTAAACCCTAATTAAGAAAACTTTCATTTGGCAAATACTCTTACTTCTTTCTCTCTTTTAACAAAATTAAAATTGACAATACCACATCCGTACAGAAGGAAACTCACAAAAATAATACTATCAATACAATAACAAACAAATTACAGACTTTAAAACAAAATTCAATTCAAACTCGTGAATATAAAAAATAATTTGAGGAAATTGTGATGAAGGAACTGAAAAATGAGTACCTGAAATTAGAGAGCGAGTACTGTTTTTAGTTGGAGGGAAAGAGAGAGAGTGAAAAAGCGACACTAGGGCTTTGGAGCGAAGCCGAGTGAGTTGACTCGGTTCGTAACTCGGAGGAGGGAAAAAGTGTTTTTTTTTTTTTTTTTAATACGTGCTTTTGGGACAGCGACTGAAAACCTGAGAGAGGTTTTTGTGAGAGAGAGCTACATGAAATCGGGATCCGACGATTCGTTTCGTTTTGGGCTCTGTTTGGTTTTAATTTTTACAACAAAAAGTTAATGAAACCAATTCAAATTGATTTATTTGTCACATTTTATGAGAAACTTAAATTGTGATATTATATTATAATTGTATCCAACCATTGGATGTCAGTAGACTTTATTAATTTAAATATATCCAACGATTAGATACAATTGTGATACGATACCACAGTTACATTATAATCTAATTCTATATTTTAGTCCATAATAATTCATGAATTGAATACATTGTTGATTGCCAACTTATTTTTTGAAATTTATCATGGTTTTTTTTAACATAAAATAATGTATGCATTCAATCTTTAATATATTGAAATTTGTTAAAACTTTCCGATTAAATATATTAAAAGCCAGTTTGATAATGTTGTGTCTTATTGTTGTTAGTTATGCTAAGAAATGAGTTATTATGAAGAGAATTAATTAAATATTTTTTATAAAATTTATTTATAAAAGTACTATGAATTTTAAAATCAGTCGTATGTATTTAATAGATATTAATATTAACAGACTATAATAATATAAATGATTGAATTAGGCATAATATTAAATAAAATTTATTTACACATTTATATACACACATATATATATATATGTATATATATGTATAGAAAATTCTTTTGTTGTGTATGAATAATAATTGATAAACTAATTTTATATTATTAATTTTATTTCTTTATTTCGTTATCTTAATATAATTAGTAATAACAAAAATATTTTCAAAGTTAATAATTTTATTTCCTAATTAATAAGGATAATTTTATATTTTTATAATAAATATGAGAATATATATATAAATTTATATTAAATATAAAACCAATTTTTAAAATCCTTCCTTGTTTTTCAAAATCCATAAGATTGAGTGATTTTACCAAAACTGATTTTTACAAAAATTGATCAAACATCGAAATTAACTTTTAACTTTTTAAAATCACTTTTGAGATTTTTAAAAATAAAGATAGTATTAAGTTGGATGACCTATTAAAATATTTTAATTTTAAACACGGACAAAATTTAATCAATAAAGACTCATCTTTAACTAACATTAAATGTCGTTCTTTCGATGAGTCCTTTGACTCTTTTCATTTCTGTTACAATTAAAAATAGAAAAAGATAGCATATCCTGAATTGATTTAGCTTGACATAATAGACTCGCTTTAATTAGTGTCAATAAATTACATGTAAATGTTAATTATTTTCTAATTGTGTAATATATTTAAGTGGTTAAAAAAACTAAAATTATAGAATTCCAAAGAATATTTACTTTCTAGTTTCTTACATTCTTCACAAGTTAGGAAATAAAAATAAGTCATAAGTAATCAATTAAAAATTTGGCCCAGCAGTATAACTTAAAAACTGGAAGTTTGATGCACCAATCGTATTAAATTGGATTAAATATAGAGTAATAATATAGTCACAAACTCTTATATAAATTTATTTTATACAAACAGACGTGGCATTAATTCATTGGTTGAATGAAAATATAAAATAATAAAAACAAATCATATGGGTCAAATGATATTTAATGTAATCAATCTTATCATCTCACATCAGTTTGTACAAAATAAATTTGTACAAGAGTTTGTGGTTATATTATTACTCTTAAATATAATTAGTTAATTATATTTTATTTAAGATTGGACTTGATTAATTCAACTAACATATAAGAATATTAAATACACTCCAAAAATCAATTATTAAATATTTGAAATTATTTTATTCATAATTGTTAGTTAATATTAAATATTTTTACTAAAAATATGTATGATATGTTTTTTTATAATTTCATTAAAAAAATGTTTACATGTCATAAACAATTGTGAAACTTGTATGACAATCATTTATTTATTCATTTTATATTCTCTTTCAACCTATAACTTGCCTTTGCAAAAAAATTTCTACGTCCTTATCAATCACTAGAAGAGAGCACTCATGTATATTTTATTAAGGCGATCACTCTTCCTTTCATTTTTTTTTAATTCTATTGAGAAAGACATTTATCCGTGACAGATAATTAGTCATGCTCACAAATAGAGTGGAATGGTGATTATTAAAAGAAGAGAAATTTTTTTAAAGGCCCATACATGGATCCCATGATAAAATTTGGACTTCAAAACTAGTTAAATTTCCATAATGTTTTTTCTACTGTAAAAAGGTTTAAGAAGGAATTTTCTTACAAAATTTCAAGTCTCGTACACTCTCAATTCTAAAAATTCTTAACTCGTCTTTTTTGGAGGCTAAAACTCACAAATTACGAACAATGTGGCTTATCGGATGTACACACCAAAGAGAGTAGAAACTTTTGCGATGACTGCACATCAATTGCAAGTCAAGTGTGAGAAAAGTTAGTGTTTGATTATATGACTAGATGGAATTCTAAGTGCGTTATGCTTTATGTTGTTATAAAATATAAAAATATCTTTTCTAGATTGTAGCATTACAGCACATACTACATTTATTTGGCAATGGATGGGGAACGAGAGATGGTTGAAAATATGTTAGAATATTTGTTACTGTCTTATTCAATGACAAAATTATTTTAAGTTACACAATATCCTACATCTAATTTTTTTTTTCCCAATGATACGTGAAATGAAGATTAACCCGGATCAATAAGAACTTTCTAATATGCTTGTGGTTAGACAAATGACTGGTCAAATGACAATGAAATTTGATAAATATTGGGCCCAAATACATGGAATTTTGGTGATAGTTGTTATTTTTAACCTGAGGTTCAAGATACAATTAGTTAATAATTATTTTTGACATGGTGAAATGGTTGTCAAATTGAATTGTGGGTTTTAATTTAATTGAATTGAGTGTATTTTATGTTGGGTTGTGGAATTGAATTATAAAAAAATTGTGTCTTATTAATTTGGTTGTCATTTTGTGAATTATTTTGTAATTAACTCTATTGTATATTTGGTCTGTTGTATTGTGAATTATTTTGACTTTAGTAAGTTAGAAAATTGATTGTATTGTATAAAAACAATTATGGCCCGACCCGACATGAAACGCAAATGATTGGGCTTTCCTTTGAATTGGCCTTTTTATTTCAGTAATCGGATTAGGCTCGAGCTTGGCCAAACCTAAGCGTGACCCAACCCATTGTCATTCCTAAGAATAACCATTATAATGTCCAGTACACGTGCCTAGTACAAGCAATCAATAGTCCCTTCAACAAGAATACTTCCCAAGACTTATATTGATAACCAGTACAAGTAACTTTTTACAAGATAGTACTTCTTTGCAAAGTTTAAAAATTAAGTACGGTGATGAAGAAGTGTATTTGGAAACTATGTTTCGATATAAAGATTGATTGCTATAAAAGATTAGCATGTATATAATTTGAAATTCAAAAAAATTTATAGTTTAGAGTCAAAAAGTCTAACAAAAAGCTTTACAAAATTATATGCCTAGATAAAGATTGTACATGGCATCTTCGTGCAATGAGAGTAAAAGATTGTGATATGTTTAAAATCACCAAGTTTTATGGCATCGTGCATATTCAAAAAATATTCTTTATCCAAATCATCGATAAGCTACAGCAAAACTACTAGGAAAGACTATCATGAAGAAGTTTGAAGGCGTTAGTTGATCATACACACCAAAAACATATAATGGATGATGTCCAAACATAATACAAGATAAGGGTAAACTACAACAAAGCATGGAGGGCCAAAGAACATACATTGCAAATGGTAGGTGGTTAACCTCAAGAATCACTTTCATTATTTCCATCATATTTCCATATGCTTGAAAAAAAGAATCCTGAGACAATTATACATATATATATCGACCATAAAACCAATTTTATATTATTTTATTACTCTTGGTTGTAGTATTTGTGGGTTTAGAAATTCAGTTAGGTTAGTAATTGCTGTGGATGAGACCTTTTTAAAAGGGTTGTACAAAGGCACAATGTTTGTAACTGCATGCAAAGATGGAAATAATCAGATCTATCTTTTAACATTTGGTATAAGTGACTATGAAAATATGAGTTATGAGAATGACTCATGATTAAGCTTAAGGCTACTATTAGTGAGATTGATAATTTTATTTTTCTACTAAACCACCATGGAAGAATACATTCAAGTATTACCAAAGTGTTTCCAAAACCTAGTCATGGAGCTTGTAAGTATCACCTTGGCCAAAACCTTAAGTCGAATTTTAGAAAAGTCGAAGAGAGTGTCTATAATAAGTTTTTGCAAGCAATTGAGACGTATAGTGTCTCTAAGTATGATGATATGATGAACCAAATTAGAATTGCTAATCCAAGGGTTGCACAATATTTTTTAGGGCTGGATATGAAAAATGTGCTCCGTTGCATTTTAATGGAAAAAAGGTATAACATGATAACTATTACTATAGCTAAAAATATGAATGTTGTTTTAATGGCACAACAATTTCATGGCAATCTACTAAGCAGACCTTCGTTGCCATCACCTTTAATTATTCAGAGATTCTTGCATTATATGAAGTAAATAAAGAATGTGTTTGGCAGCGGTATATTCAAACACACATGTTTGAATACAATGCTACTTATATTGCTCAAATTAAAGGAGGATACATCAATGGAGGTAGAATTAAGCATATCTAACCAAAGTTTTTCTACACTCATGAGTTGTAACAAGATAATAAAATTAGTGTCTAGCAGATATGCTCCACTAATAACTCTACTGATCTTTTTACTAAAGCTTTGCCCACATCGACGTTTGAGAAATTAGTCCATAATATTGGCATGCATCGACTCAACAAATTATTAAATTGATACATATATTTGAAGAGATATTTCATCAGGAGGAGCATATTTAGAAAATAGGAGTTTATGCAGTTAAATTTGGTACATATGCATTGTACTCTTTTTCTTTCGAGCAGGTTTTGCCCTTGGGTTTTAATGAGACAATATTTAACCCATTCAATGCTAGTTTTTGAAAGTTATATGCAATTAAAGAGCAGTGAGCCAAATGGGAGTGTTGTAGAAGTTGGTTCACCACTTAGTATCCCACATAAAAAATGTGACCCCTCCCCAAAAAACTTTCTTTGCTATATTTGTGTAATTGTTGGATGCAAAGGAAATTAGTTTAATACAAAGGTAAAAGAAGGTACTATTTAGTACTTTGTTTATTTAAAAAAATTTCCATTATCTATTTATTTTATAGCAAAAATTTCAAATTTGTTAATAATTAGATTTTTTTTAAAAAGAACCAAACCGATCTAAGGGGAACCGAACTAAACCGCAACATCGTTTTATCCGGTCCATTTCAAAACCTGACCCGTCGATCTCCATCTCTCTCCTTCAGTCCTTCTCCATCTTCTCATAAACCTCTCTAAAACTCTCTTCATTTCTGCAAGCTTTGCTCTGAGTTTGAAGCTTGAGCCATCCTCTTAAAACACCTTCTCCAAAATTCCAAAATGACCCCTCGCATTCTCCTCACATTTTCACCTACACTCCCCGCTTAATTCCACCCATGGACGCCATTTCCATTTCTTCTTCACTAACCAGCCCATTCACTTCCCAATTCCCTTCCCCATACAAACTCCCCACATTTTTCCGATTTACGAAAACACCCCACACCAAAATCCGAATATTATCTTCAAGATCACCTTCCAAATTCCTCCCACTATCACGTCATCTCTTCAATTTCAGCGCCCCAGCAGCCTCTACAGCCTCACAATGTCGTTCGGAAGAAAAGAATTCACTTCCAGAAGTTTCTGGAACCTTGAAAGGAAAAACAGAATCAGCTATTTCAGTTACGAAGACTTTAGTGTATGCTGTCTTTTGTATTGCTGTTAGTTTCTCTCCATTTAAAGTGCCCGCAATTGCAGCGACGGTGGCAAGTGAAGTAAAATTAGACAACAAAGGGAGAGAAATTGAAACTGAGGTGGTATTTAAAGAAAAAGATCACGAGTATGCTGATTATACACGAAGGTTATTAGAGACAGTGTCTAATTTGTTGAAGACTGTTGAGGAGGTTAGGGGAGGAAATGGTGACGTGAAAAGGGCAAAATTGGCCCTGAAGGCGGTGAAAATGAGGAAAGAGGAGTTACAAGATGAGATAATGAGTGGGATGTATACAGAATTGAGGGAATTGAGGCTTGAGAAAGAGAAGTTAGTGAAGCGAGTGGGGAAGATAATCGATAAGGTATTGATGGTTCAAACAGAGATTGAGAGTCTGAAAGGGGACAAGGTGGGGGCAGAGGAGCTGTTAGATATGATCGGGATAATGGAGAGGGAGTATGATGAATTGTGGGAGAGAGTTGGGGAGATAGATGATAAGATGTTGAGGAGAGAGACAGTGGCGATGAGTATTGGGGTGAGGGAGCTTTGTTTTATAGAGAGAGAATGTGAGGAGTTGGTCAAGAGGTTTAGTCGTGAAATGAGAAGGAGAAGCATTGAAAGGTGACTGATTTGATGATATTTAGTTGCTTGCATTGCGTTGATGTGCTTTTGCTTTTGATTAAAAAGTAACTGGTTTGGATTGTGCCAGTCAAATTCAAATGGAATATGCATTATGGTATTGAGATGTTCAATAAGGTTTCTATTCTTATGATAGTTATATTTTTATCTATGCCATGTTGTGGAAGAGGGACTAGGAGGTGTAAATTCAACCGGCACTTGTTCTTTCAGTTGACACAGTTTCATGTGCCCTGTACCTTTGCATTTATGGCATGCTTATGGTGCATCTTGCATCAACAATTTTATGGATTATTTTTCTGTAGAGTCAGAGTAGGATACTGGAAATGATGGCATGTGTGTTATGTAGCTGATGTAAGTTATTTTTTACCTGATTGTTTGGCTTTGACAATTTTGAGTTGGTATGAATATAGAAGTCCTTGTTCAATGTAATTCATTGATTAATTCTATGAATGTACAAGTATTCAAGTGATTTATTTCTCGGAATAAAATTACTTTATGTGGTTGCAGTTCACAGGAAAACTCGGTTACAAAGCTTTCAAGGTCCGATATTCGGGAAGAATTGGAGTCTGCTCAAAGAAAACATTTGGAACAGATGATTTTGCCTAGCATTGTGGAAGTTGAAGATCTTGGTCCTCTGTTTTATCAAGACTCTTTGGATTTTGCTCTTCGTATAAAACAATGCCTTAAAGATTCAAGGGAATTGCAGCGGAATCTGGAAGCTTGTATAAGAAAAAACTTGAAGAAATTAGGCAATGAAAAGCGTTTTGTTGTAAGAACACCAGAAGATGAGGTTGTGAAGGGATTTCCAGAAGTTGAGCTGAAGTGGAAGTTTGGAGATAAGGAGGTTGTGGTTCCTAAAGCTATTGGTCTTCATTTGTACCATGGTTGGAAGGCGTGGCGTGAAGAGGCTAAGGCAGACCTAAAAAGGAAGTTGTTAGAAGATGTTGACTTTGGTAAACAGTATGTCTCCCAAAGACAGGTAGGGTTTCCGTTACCCATCTGTTATTTATAATATGAGCTATTATCAAACTTCACCTCTATTTATTCAAAGATTATGTTCCATTGTTCCATGCTTTTTGGTTACCACGTAGGCCAATGTCACGTTAAGGAAATAATAAGTTTTCATATGATACATGACCATAGGGAAGAGATGACATACAATTGAACAGACAACTAAACCCATGTTTATGTTTCGTGTTCACAGTTCTATTTATATATATATATATATTTTTTGAGAAGAGTTGTTTACGGTTGTATTAGCTATTCTGTGTAGAATATTATAAGATATGTAACTGCTTCGGCTTCTTTGGATGCAATTAGTTAGGGATGTTGTTCTTCTTATAGTTTTGAGCTGGTTATAGTTGTAATAGCTTATTGTACTTCCTATTTTATAGACCTATTTAAGTTTCTTTCTATTCATTATATCTTATATTTGTATTTATATAATTTCTTATCTACAAGTAGTAACATATGTACATTTCTATGCGTGCATTCTTTTTTGTTTGTTACTCCTTCTTAATTACCTGTATCTGGTGTTCATCAATTTTGTGCAGTAAATAATCAGCTCTCCAGTGATATCACTGTTGAGAAGCTTGTGGATTTTTGAAAGTGCAATGGCTGCAGTTGGCCTGTGCTTTCACTTTGACTTTATTAAGAATGTTTTCTAATTATTGATTCTTCGTCGCAGGAACGTATTCTTCTGGATCGAGATAGAGTGGTCTCGAAGACATGGTACAATGAAGATAAAAGTAGGTGGGAAATGGATCCAGTGGCTGTACCTTATGCCGTGTCCAATAAGATAGTAGAGAGTGCTCGAATCAGGCATGATTGGGGTGCCATGTATCTCTTTCTTAAGGGGGATGACAAGGAATTTTATGTTGACATCAAGGTTATATATCTTATTCATATCTCTTTAGGTTCTATCATTGCCATGATTCTAATCTTGAGGTTCTTGCTTCAGGAATTTGAAGTGCTATTCGAGGATTTTGGGGGTTTCGATGAGCTTTACATGAAAATGCTTGCCTGTGGTATTCCAACCGCTGTTCACGTAATGCGGATTCCTTTCTCGGAGTTGGATTTTTATCAACAGTTCTTGTTGATTGTAAGGCTGGCATATCTATCCTTGAATGGACTGTGGAAAACAGGAACTGTATCATTTTGGAGAGATTTGATTCTTGAGAACGTTAGAAATACAAATGATGACATTATGATGATGATTGTATTTCCTCTCCTTGACCGTATTATTCCTTACTCGGTATTAATTCTTTCTGTTCATGGTCCTTCACTTGCTCATTTAGATACTTGTTTCTGGTCTTTTTTGTTTTTTGTATTACTTTTTTCTGATTGTAATTATCATTAAAGTACAGGTTAGGATGAAGTTGGGGATGGCATGGCCACAGTATATGGATCAAAGTGTTGGATCAACATGGTACTTGAGCTGGCAATCTGAAGTGGAAATGAGTTTTAACTCTAGAAAGACGGATGATTTAAACTGGTCTATATGGTTCCTTATCAGAACAGCAGTATATGGATATGTTTTATTTCATATTCTTCGATTCATGAAGAGAAAAATTCCAAGGCTTCTTGGTTTTGGACCAATGCGCAGAGATCCAAACTTTCGGAAATTGCGTAGAGTGGTAATAGTTTGATTCTTTTAATATTCTTTTATTCTCTAAAAACCATATCTATTGTTGACTCGTTAGTCTGTTACTTATGCCAGTGTCAACGTGATCCATAAGCCATTAAGATTGAACCGTCAGTTCTTCCCAAATTTCATCTCGATTTTCATTGTTAGCTTATTTCACCATAGTGCATTTGCTATTGATTAGTCTCTTCTTGGTTCGGCTGACTGTATAAGATCTCATTTCTATGCTGCAGAAAGCCTATTTTAATTATAGGGTGCGGAGAATTAAACGCAAGAAAAAGGCTGGCATTGATCCCATAAAAAATGCTTTTGAACGAATGAAGGTTCGTAATTAACACTTAAACGTTCTTCTGGATGTTATATTAATCATTTGTTGAAGCAAATTTATGATCCGTTTCTCATATGCAGAGGGTGAAGAATCCACCGATTCCGCTTAAGGACTTTGCTAGTGTTGAGTCTATGAGAGAGGAAATCAATGAAGTTGTGGCATTTCTACAGAATCCTAGTGCATTCCAAGAAATGGGAGCACGAGCACCTCGGGTATGCTGTTCTGAAGATAATATGTTGACATATGTGTTTGCGTTTGGTTTACCTTATCATATATAGGAATAACTTGTTTTCTTAATTTATAATTTCTGTCCTAGCAACTTGTATATTTTCCGTTGTTCATTAACATGCCGAACAGGATTTTAATCTGTTTAGTCTAATGCAGTTGATTTGCACAATTTTTGTTCTAGTGCCAGTTCAGCATACAGCTTCAGTTGTACACATCATGCATGTTTTGGAATAATTTATGGTACCGAGCATTAGATACTTGTATCTTTTGTGGTACTGATATTTTTAAGGTAGCGTTTTCTATATTGCAGGGAGTTCTTATTGTAGGTGAGAGAGGAACTGGAAAGACATCTCTAGCACTGGCAATAGCTGCAGAAGCTCGAGTGCCTGTTGTCAATGTGGAAGCCCAAGAGTTGGAAGCTGGATTATGGGTTGGCCAAAGTGCATCGAATGTTAGGGAACTGTTTCAAACGGCAAGGGATTTGGTATGTATCAGCTTTACTCTTTATTTGCATTGATATTCTATTCCAGCTGAATTTCAAAATTGAAAATTAAAATATTTACATTATCTCTTGTGCTTAAAACCAAGATATCTGGCACCAAACTGATTTGTTCTTTAAAAGATAAATGAAATAGGTAAAATTATGTGTGTGTATAAATAAAAATTTGAATCTACGTGGATAAGTTTCTTGAAATAGCAAGGAAATCCCATACAAATTTGCTGACCTTTGTAAGGCTATTCACAGGCACCTGTAATTATATTCGTCGAGGATTTTGATCTCTTTGCTGGTGTCCGCGGTCAATTTATTCACACTAAACAGCAGGATCATGAATCCTTTATTAATCAGCTTCTTGTGGAGCTTGATGGGTAATCCTCGTATTCCAATTTGTTTGCTGACCTACACAAGAACCCCTTTACAAAATCGTTTAGCATGCTCTGATGTTATATATTGATGAAGATTAAGACCCTTCAACAAATTACTGAAGTATTTTTAGGTTTTCAGATTTCATGCTGTTGTCTATGTTTTTACTTTCTTGCGAGTGCACTCACACTTACGTCATGCTTTTGTGCATATTAGGTGCTGATCTTCTTTCATTTGATATGATAAATAAATGTTTATTTTTGTCTAATTCCACACAGTTAGCTGACCTGAATCGAACACTGTGAATTCGGAATTGTGATTATAACTTGTTTATTATTAGTGGTCACCAGTAACAACTAACAAGTTTGTTATTACTAATAACTGCATCATGCGGTGACTGTATCTTAAACAGTTATTCTGTTTTCCTCGGATTCAAGGTTGTGTGCCAATCTGCCTCTGCACATTTCTTGTAGATGTTTCCAACATGCTCCTTGTTATTCTTCCCCCACAAGTTTTAGGAACTGATTACACATATGTTGTTTTATTTCTCCATATTAATAGAATCCACTCTTGTCGTTCCTTCCAGTTACTGTAATTTTCACTAAATACTTATTGCTATGACTGTGATTCCTACATATTAATGAAGTTCCAAAATTGTTATTTATGTTTCCCAATGTTTTTGGCACTTTCAAGCTGTGAGTGACTTTGAAAACTTTTTGCATATTGAGGTGATGACAGTGGAGTTGGTTATTTCTTGGATTTAACAACTTTTTCTTAAACTTGGGTTTAACTTTCACCTTGTTCAAAATGGATATTGAATGCATAGCTTTTCCATTAGTTATATAATTTATCTTTTAATGCTTTACTTCACCTTTTACAGCTGATATCTCTTCTTCTGATCTTGAATGCTGGCCTTATTTAACCAATTTCATAACTAAGCATTAAATATGTATTAATAATGATGAAGTAATCACTATCCTATTCCCTCCAAATTCATAGTAGGCTGTTTGCAGGTTTGAGAAACAAGATGGGGTTGTTTTGATGGCTACTACCAGAAATATCAAGCAAATTGATGAGGCATTACAGCGGCCTGGTCGAATGGATAGAATATTTAATCTTCAAAAGCCAACACAATCTGAAAGGGAGAAGATATTGCAGATTGCTGCTCAGGAAACCATGGATGAGGAGCTCATTGATTTGGTGGACTGGAGAAAGGTAATTCCTCCTCAGTTTGTAATATAAACTTTTGGCCCCAGTGGTTGTCCACTTGAGCTACAGTGAAATATTTTTACATAACTACAATGCTTTTTCCTATAACTGACAAAAGAAAATTTTTATTTGCTTGTTGATCGTTTGATTGTCCGTTTAATCATGTTTCTCAAATGGCCGGTCATGGAGGGTTTAAACACTCTGTGTCATTGATCCCTTTTCTATGCATGTGGTTTTTTGATTGCCTTGAACCATAGAAGCCATGTTCATTACTAGTTATCATTCTGTTACTCATTTAGAACAATAAGTAAGTTTACCACCGCAATTCCTTTTACTAATCCTATAAAGCAGTTTATTTTATATCATATTCCTTATTATTATTGTACACCAGCCTACTCCTGCTCATCATTCTCTCTCTATCGTTTTCTTTTTTACTTTTAAATGACTTCGTAGTTTAATTTCAGTGGGTACTAATATTGTCTTGGTGCATTGACCTCCTGTGCCTTCAGGTTGCAGAGAAGACTGCACTTTTACGGCCCATAGAACTAAAACTTGTTCCTGTGGCTTTGGAAGGCAGTGCTTTCAGGAGCAAATTTCTTGATACGGATGAACTTATGAGTTATTGTGGTTGGTTTGCGGTAAGAAAGTGGAGAAACCAATGTTTTATGGTCATTTAATACCAAGGTTCACTGTTTGGTGGAATGTACTGGTGTAAACCAGGTATAGGAAATGAAGTGTGAATTTAAAGAATTTTAGTAATAACAAAGAGAGAGCAAATAGGCTGGCACTAAGTTTCATAGGAGTCATTGTGATTTTAGGATTCTAATCCTAGAGTTTGATGCATTGGACATTTAAACATTATGGCATCCGACTAGTCAAATATAAATCTGAATCAATTCTCATACAAATGTAATGTGATAAATATACATAGCCCACCTTGTGAGGTTATTTGTTTTCCTAATAATTTTTGGTGCTCTTAACTTTGCTTTTGTCATTGAATCCCAGTGCCAGAAGTTATATTATATAAAATAATTAAGATTTGCGCATTTTTCTCATTTAGCATTTATTATTTATCTGTAGACATTCAGTGGTGTTGTCCCCAAATGGTTTCGGAAAACCAAAATTGTTAAGAAGATAAGCAGAATGCTAGTGGATCATCTTGGATTGACATTGACTAAAGAGGATCTGCAAAATGTGGTTGACCTGATGGAACCATATGGTCAGATAAGCAATGGAATAGAGCTTCTAACTCCTCCACTTGATGTAAGATGCTATTTTTTATGGCAGAGTTATAAATAGATGGCTATATTGTTGCTAAAATGCTTCTTTAATCTGGTCCCATTAAGTTTCTGTTTAATTTTTCCTTTTTCCTTTTTCCTTTTCTTGATTTGTAAACTTCATTGCTATTGTAAATTTTTAACGAACCTATATTCTGATAATTATTACTAGACTTTTGGACAAATTTTTTGAGACATCAACTTGTGGTCCATCAATTCTTTGCTGTATTTTCGTTTTCCTTCTTAATAGAAACTTTTGAGACCTACCTTTTCAATTTCATATGTAAATGAGAAAAGATTTATATTTTTGTTTGCGCCAGTAACTTTTCTGTTAGTATGAAAATGCTGCCATTTCCATACAAAATAATAGCTGTGTTGCTACAGAGATCTGACTTGATGGAAGTTCTGTTTTCCAGTGGACAAGGGAGACAAAATTACCACATGCTGTTTGGGCAGCTGGTCGTGGGCTTATTGCACTTCTCTTGCCAAATTTTGATACAGTAGATAATCTATGGCTTGAGCCATGTGCTTGGGAGGTTAGTCATCTTCATATCTTGGGATCATATTTCTCCAACACATTTTTTGTCTATTATTTTCAAAAATATTTATAGAGGTATTCAAACAACTCTGACAGAGCAAGTTGGTACTCCAATGCTTTTGCTTAGTTTAATGGTTAGTGTAGGCCTTTTTCTGGTCTGGGAAGGACTGGTGGGGTTGGGTGTACGGTATTTAGCAGACCTGGGCTGGAATGCTTATAGTGGTCATATTTTTGACATACTACCCTTCTCTTTTTGGACATTAAACTAAAACAATATCTTTAGACCAGTTTGAAACCTTGATGGCACGATTTGTTGTATCATTTTACAATACAATCGTTAAGATTTACTGCATACCTAACTTTTATGTTATTGACTAAATACTTCATATCTGTGTCACTTGGCTTTTTCGCATGTATTGTCATTGACTCATTGCTTTGGTTAGTAATAAAAGATAGAAGAGGGGAGACCCAAATTACATTAGGTGTACAGGTGTCCATATAAGCCAGATGATAAGTAGCCTTAGATTTAAGTTGATTGTGAGGAGTAAAATCTCATGTCAATTTCTTGTTATGAAAATGTTTTCTAGTGAAGGCCATAGCATTGATAGTATGCTACATAGAGATTTGTAAACCAGTGAAATTCCAAGGCAAAGGCCTTAGCTTGCTGGATTGCGTCTCTCTTATTTAATTTTTTGTTGACAAGGCTGTTCAAATTACTGCCTAGCAAAATGGCACCAAGGCTTATATTAAATGTATTCAGGGTCATTGGACAACGGCACTCAAATACATGCCAGTTACTTTGATTTTGCTCCTAGGAAATAATGATACTCATAAGAACTTTCCAATTATTGGTTTCACGGAGACATAGGTCAATCAAATTACTTTGGAAGCTTTTACACAGGTGAAAAAATTAATGAACTTTCCCCCTTTACAGGGAATTGGATGCACTAAAATTACGAAGGCCGAAAAGGAAGGTTCGATGAGTGGGAATCCAGAATCAAGATCATATCTTGAGAAGAAGCTTGTATTTTGCTTTGGTTCATATGTCGCAGCCCAACTGCTGCTTCCTTTTGGTGAAGAAAATCTTCTTTCTTCTTCAGAAATAAAGCAGGCTCAGGAGGTTGGTATTACCCTGCTCACTGTGAAGGAGACTTCTAAATTTTGATTTGAGCGGATTGCATTATTACTAATTTACAATTCATTGCAGATAGCCACAAGGATGGTGCTTCAATATGGGTGGGGGCCTGATGACAGTCCTGCAATTTACTATAGCAGTAATGCGGTATTGCTCTATTTTTTTTTTTTTTTATGAAACCATTGGACAAACAGTTGGAGTCATTTGCCTAGACTAAAATTTCTCGGCGACTAAATGCACACGTGTATTTGTTCTTTTGTTTGAATGATTATTTACACTTATTGTTAACTATTTGTACAAGCTGTTAAATACAATCACTTTGTCTCTACTAAGCTTAAAAGTTTCTAAGAAAAAGTTTCCAATCTCATGCAAAGGCTTAAACATGACTGGTTATGTTAAATGTTTTTGTTCTTTGACATAGGCTGCAGCTATGAGCATGGGGAATAATCATGAGTATGAGATGGCCACTAAAGTTGAAAAGGTATGTCTATTGTTGACACAGTATATGTGTATTGCAGTTCCTTAAATAACTCGTAGCTCTGGTAAATGAACTAAATACTAGTGATTGGATGATCGTAACTTATTATCAATTTGGCATGGGATTGGCTCATGAATATTTTGTAATTGGTGCTTTTATTTTTGTAGGTGTATGATTTAGCTTATTATAAAGCAAAAGAAATGCTTCAGAAAAATTGTAAAGTTCTTGAAAAGGTTGTTGAGGAATTACTGGAGTATGAAATCTTGACGGGGAAGGTAACAGCTCCGACCTTAGAACTATTTAGCTTATTGGTGTATTAATGACACTAAGATGGACTGTCGTTGTAAATCATGAGTACCTTATGATCTGCCATGTATGTTTTCCTGACTGGTGACTTTATGTTATATGGAGGTGTATCTGGATGGCTTGTTTAGTGTGTTTCTTTTGATAGATTGACTGACTGTTACTTGGTAGGCATCATTATTGATTGATTCATTCTCTGCCTTGCCAGGATTTGGAAAGGTTAATGGACAGTAATGGTGGTATTCGTTTGAAAGAACCATTTTTTCTTTCAAAAGTTGATTACCAAGAGGTATTTTCTTGCCACTTATGTATTTTCATTTAGTACCCTAGATTTAAATTCTTTAATCAAAATTAAAGTAAAAGATGAATAGTGATTTATGACTAGAATGCTTCATGGTCTCAATGGTTATTTTTCTTGGCCATGTCCTTCTTGGGGTGTATGCTTGCCTTATGCCTTTGACTTGATTAGCTCTAACAAAAAGGATCAAAAAAGAAGAGAGCATATATTTTTAGAGTAAATTGTCTTAATTAGCACATAGATGATAGAGGTTGCAAAAACTAAAATCTTGCTCTGGTTCATTCCTTTCCTCTTCAAGAGCAGCTAAATCCAAAGAACAAGAAATTTTTTTAAAAAAATTAGGAAAGAATTGTTGATGGTTATTGTGATAAGCAAAGCATTTTAGTTTGCTATTGATTCTGTAGTTGGCACTTAGAAGGATTTTGTATGTTTGCACGACTCTAAATATACTCCGTATTTGTAAATAAGCGGTTAATTTCAGATAATAAATACACCTGAGTTAGAAATTAAGTTTAAATATTCTTTCCATATCACTATGCCGTTTACATGTGCAAAAATAAAATGATTACTTGTTTAAAACTGGTCATCCTTTTCATTTATTAGCTAGTTGTAAACTTTTACAAATAAATCAAATTTATCGACTGGCCTCTTTCTCTGCAAATGATTTTTTCAGCCATTCTCAAGTAGCTTTCTCGATAATGGGAGCACTTCTGGAACTCCTTTTCTAAATGCAGCAACTTAGGATCAAAGGCACATGCAGCTCAGACTCTAAGACCCTTTGTCAGAGTAGAAGACGAAGCCCTTGCTACTCCTATGAGCTTAGCTGGCCTGCCAGTGGGTGTGATATAGATTATGTTGCAACCAATTACAGTTTTAAGAGTTCTCTCATTCTGAGCATAGCAAAATCAAATGCAATGTTGTAAACTAGTTGTACAGGGAGTGGTTCTGGCTTTCGAAGAGGCTTGATTTTTTCCTTCTCAAGTCTTAACCATTATTTATAAATCTTTCTAGGGTTAGTAGACATCATCAAATTAATGAAACATGCTGTGAACTTCTGTTCTTTTGTCCATGTACTTCCACAGATTGAATTAATAATACGAGCGAAAGTTTATCAGAAGCTTGTGCCTTCAATAACTTTGCTTTTAGTTTAAATTTATATATATATATATTTAACCATCCGATATATATAGAGATGTTGCAGGAAAAAACAACAAACAATCTCTGATATCTAACACTTGCAGGGCTCCATGAGGAGCTAATGTCATAGCTCAGATAGTCAATAGCTTGTTTGGAAGCTAGAGAAACAACAGCCCAGATTCAAAATGACAACAGCCACGATTCTAACTGGGTTAAATTACAAATGTGATGAAAACAGAAACTATATCTTTATGTTCTGACGAATCAATATCTATACGAACAACTATTCCCTTGAAATCTGCAACTGAACCAACGGTGCAAGCTAGTTGCAGGAAAAGATTTACAAAAACCGTACAGCAGCCTTGAGAAATCGTTCTTACAGAAGCCCTAGTACAGGGGAGTTGCCAAAGATTGGCCTCTCTTTGCTAAGATTATGTCCTCCATTTTGACAGATGCTTTTCCTTCTCGGCTTAGCCTCTCCAAGCATTGTAATTACATCCCTCATAGTCGGTCTACCCTTGGGGAGTTTTGCAGTGCAAAGAACAGCAATTCGAAGGACAAGAAGCATCTCTTCTTGAACATGTTTGCATTGACCTGCTATGCTTGGATCTAGTGCTTCGTCTTGAGCTTTGTTGCTCTTGATCATGCTCAGTACCCATTCAACAATATCTTTAGATCCTCCAAATGCAGGATCTAGAGGCATTTTCCCAGTCAGAAGCTCCAAAAGTACAACACCAAAGCTATATATATCACTCTTCTCATCAACCTTTAGAGTGTATCCATATTCTGTCAAAATAGATTCATGATTAGAATAAGATTATTTGTTTCACATTAATGCAGCTAAAACAAACCATCATTCTGACAAAAGTTTGTTTGAGGCTTACCAGGTGCAATATATCCATAAGATCCGGCCACCATTGAAACGGTCTCATTCTTATGAAGCATCATTCTTGCCAACCCGAAATCTGCTATCCTTGCCTCCAGATTTGCATCAAGCAGAATGTTGTTAGACTTGATATCACGGTGGATGACAGGCGGTTGACAGTCGTGGTGGAGGTAATTCAGACCTTGTGCAATGCCAACCGCTATGTTATACCGTGAAACCCAGTCAACCAACAACTTTCCGGCTTCTTGACCATGCAAGGCTTCTCCTAGACTGCCATTTGGCATGTAGTCATATACCATCATTACATTGGTTTCGTTGTGAAGATATCCTAGTAGCCGGACAATATTTCTATGTCGAAGCCTCCCCAGCAGACTCACCTCTCTGAACAAATCATCACCACTTTCGATGTCGTTGTCTGATCTCCATAGCTTTTTGACTGCAACAACCATATGTGGCCGATGAAATTCAGCCTTGTAAACAATCCCATTTCCACCCATGCCAATAATGTTGGACTCCTTGACACAAGCAAGAATTTCACTACTAGTGAAATTCAGCCTCTGGAATGCAATCAGCCTCCAAGGCCATTCTTTGCAGCTCTTCTTGAACAAATCATCAAAGAAACTGTTATACAAGTACCATCTTCTATATGCCCATTTTCCGGCAAAAAACACAATACCAAGAGATACTGTTACCAAAATTCCAATGATAAATCCAAAAATGATATGATTGATATGCATTTTCCTCGTCTGCCCAGATTTTGCTGTCAAATTTTGAGAACATGGCGGGAGAACGCTGCCACAAAGACCAGCATTGCCAATGAGTTCATTAGGATTCATATTCATCAGTATACCATTTGAGGGAACTGGACCCTCAAGCTTGTTGTAAGACAAATTAAGCATTTCCAGCGCGGGAGAGGCTCCAAAATTCTCCGGGATCCTACCAATAAGGGAATTGTTTGACATGTCAAGAATTGCTAGTGTAGGCATTGTTGCAACTGTTTTTGGTATTTCGCCACTGAACCGGTTGTTTCTAAGGTTTAGAGACACCAACTTCTCACATGAAGCAATGCTCGCTGGGATTTCTCCGGAGAGACTGTTGCTTGAAAGGTCAAGCACTGAGAGTGACGGGCAGGCCTGAAGCTCATTTGGGATCTTTGCTTGCAAGTTGTTGTGGGAAGCCATGAACGTTTGAAGACTTGGAATGGACAGAATGCTGGATGGGAGAGATGATTCAAGATGGTTCCAAGAAATATCAATGAAGGAAAGTGAGGTAGACAAAGAAATATCATCAGGAATTTGGCCTGTAAGATTGTTGTTTGCCATTTCCAGCCTTTGAAGTGATGGCAGATTTCCCAAACCAACTGGAATTGTCCCAGAAATAAGATTATTTTGGACTCGAACACGGACTAATGACTTACATGATGATAAACTCACTGGAAATGTACCAGAGAAGGAATTGTTGAAGAGAATGAGCTTGGTAAGATTGCCAGAATCACACAAACCTGGTGGAATCTCACCCGACAACAAGTTTGACGATGCATCTAACCGGCGCAAGGGTGAGCTCTGCCCAAGTCTCATCGGCAAAGAACCTTTCAAAGAGTTCTTCCAGAGTTCAAGCACCTCTAATTTAGTCAGCTCACCAAGCTTGGCAGGAATGAGTCCAGTCAGTTGATTGCACATCAAATTCAAAAGCAGCAAGTTCTTGAGTTCAGCTAACTTCACCGGTATTTCCCCTGATATCTGATTATCAGAAAGATCCAAAAAAGCTAGAGACGTAATGCTGCCAAGTTCGGGTGGAATCTTTCCTGTAAAATTGTTCTTATACAAGTAAACTGTTGTTAGTTTCTTTAGCCTACCCAATGCGGGAGGAATCTGACCGCTGAGGCTGCCAACCGCCAGGTCAAGATACCGAAGGTTGGTGAGATTGCCAAATTCTGCTGGGATTTCACCTTCAAATGCATTATATCCGAGAATTATAGTTTCTAACGAAGAAAGCTGGCCAAGCTCTGGTGGGATCCTTCCAGTCAGATTATTTCCTGAGAGGCCAAGAAACTTCAGTTTCTGCAAATTCCTGAAAGAGGTAGGCACCGAACCTTCAAAAAAGCTCCCTCTAAAATCCAGGCTCTCCAGTGACGTTGCACTGCCAAGATCCTCAGGGAGAAATCCTGAGAAGTTGTTGCTTGACGCGTTAACTGAAGTCAATCCTGAGGCCTTTCCAAGCCCGGTTGGGAAGCTGCCAATGAAGTTGTTTTGACTCACATCAATGCTCTTCAGTGCAGTAAGGTTAGCCAATGATTTTGGCAATGATAATGCAAACTCATTACAGCAAATGTTGAGAGAAGAGAGACTCCGCAACCCACGAATGTTCTCCGATACACTGCCATTGAGACTCATGTTGGAGAGATCAAGCTTCTCAACGAATCCTCTGGAGTTGCACCAAACTCCAGTCCAGTTACAATGCAATAGCCCGTTCTCCGCCGCATTGCTTGGCATTTTCCAATCTTCAAGCATGTTCAGTGGATCAATAAGACCAGCTTTTATCGACAGCAAGGTTGATAATTCGTCATCTGCATTGCTCTCAACTCCTTCAGCAAAAACAACAAGAGAGAGACCAATGTAACAGTAGAGGAACAGCAAGTGGGTTTGCATTTTGCTATTCTAAGATTGTTAGTTTCTTCCTCAGTTGAATCTCATTTTTTGGTTGTGGAACAAAGGAACTTGAATGTGACCACAAACTTAATAAATGAAAGAAATTGGTGAAGTAATAGCAATTAGGATTTGTTTAAGATAAAAAGAGTTCGTGGCATCTTGGAATCTGCACCAGCTAATGATCTGCACTTAATGACTGTCAAGCCTTGGACTTATTATAAATCTCCCAGACACTGAAACATGGAGAGAATGTGTTTTAATTGATTGCTGATTGTGCTTTGTCCTTATAAATTATTAATCATAGTCAACCCAAACGAGCGATATGGACAAATAATTCCTATTACTTTATTATTTGTGTCTCCTATTACTCTTTCTAATTTCTAAGCATTACAAGGAAACAGAAGTTTTACGTATTCTGATTTTTTTTTTAATTCGAACTTATATACATGCTGTCTGTTAAGATCAAAATAATGACTTTCTTCTTCCAGTTTGATCTGACAGATATTAGTCTTACAATTAACATCGTAAAAAACTTACCCCTCAGTTATTTGATTTGCTGTAGATTCTGAAATTGTTTCTTTTTGTGCATAACCTCTAAAAGTAATTAAAGGTAGCCTCGCAGATAAAGCATCATTTGGTAATATCATTATTATCATCATTCACTCAATTATGGAAGCTTAATAATGCACAAAAAGAACCCATTTGTAGCATAACATGCGCAATCAAATAATAATTAACAAGATGGCATGCATAAATTAGATTCCTATGTTCATCTTGGAGTGGTGCGATCATGAATTAATGTTGGAATGAACTATTGTGAACTATAATAAGTAAGGATTACATCAAACTAAGTACTAAAAGATTTTCTATGTAATTTTGTTGGAACTGTTATTTTGAACGATTAATTACAGGCTGAATATAAATTTTATGGGTCAAATAATTCCACATCCATCTCAATTATGAGATATATCAACTTAAAATTTTAAATCAGATGGATCGGTAAGAATTCTAGTTTTATTCTCATGGCATTCATCAATCAAACATAAACTTAATTCCAAAAAAGTGAAAAGCTTGTAATTTTAAATCTGAAATGTTCACATAAGAACATGATTGATTTGGCAGAACAGAATCTCTGCATGTTACGGGGATGAGCAAAGATAAAAGAAAAATAATAGACAACTTGGAGCTTTCTATGCATGAAATAAACAGGGCCCCATTGATGAAACATAGAATGCTAATGATAACTTCAATTAATCATTTGTGCCCACCAAACTCCAATTAATTCCCATAAAAATAATAGATAAAAGATTAGCAGCATATTTACAAGTACCCACATGCAAACACATCTGGCTTCTTGCAATTATTTAATTCTTAGTTTAAATAACAAAACACAAGAAGGGAGGGAAAAAAAAAGAAAAAAGAAGCCCCCAATACAAATATGCAAGAAGATATAACTCTTTTAAGATTATGAAAATGTAATTGAATCCATAAATGGAGGTGGAGAGGCTGGAGGCCATGTGCATAAGAGCTAGCTTATTATTCTTCGAAAGAAATAAAGAACTGAAAAGTTTTGGTAATTGGCAGCATGCTGCAGCAGAGAAATTTTTCTCATTAATTAGGAAGCTGCTCAAGTACATGAACATCTTTTGCCATATATTTTGGGTTTGTGCCCATTTGTAAGAATCAATGTGCTAGGTTACCCCACATGGCTGTAGGCCAAAGCCAGCACCTACATCAATCATTTCATCATTAGTAAAAGAAAGAATTGGAGAGGTCAAAGTGTGGGAGCCATATGAAAGAAAATTATACCATTTTAATTAGGCTGTGGTTCTAATGTGGGTTCACTTTTTTTTTTCTCTTTTCTTGTTTTTTTTTCTATCGAATATCACTTTTGTTAAAAATAAGTTGTTGTGTTGTCATTGGATAAATTATAATGAAAAAGGCAATTAATGAATCCTTTGTAGAGTTTTATCCAAAGTCAGTTCAATTATCCAAATTAATTGACATGTGACATGGGTATACCATATAGAATATAGTTTTTTTCTTTTAATTTTCTCCAGAAATACAAATTTTAGTTAGTACTTTTTATTTTAATTTCATGGTTTACTTTCTCCAAAATTGATTGGGATTGAAATCAGAAACGCCATTGAATTAACTGATATGCAACTACTTATGCATTTTTTACCAATAACATTGCCAAGAAACTACTTTGCTCCAAAATGAAATTAAGTAAGCCATTTCGAGTATTTATTTATCTATTTCATTTTCTCTTTCTTATTTTAAGGAACCATAATCGTAGTTTAACATGTTAACATATATGTTTCCATAATATTGATTTTGATGATAACAAACAAGATTAAGAATGATTAATTTTTTAAGCTCAAATTATGTTTTATACATTTTAAATAAATCATTCATTTTACATTATAAAGGTTTTATATTTTGGAAAAATGATTTATGAAAATATACATGTATCCAAATGGAGTATGTATGTATGCAAGGGGAGTCTATTTTAAATAAATTTTTTAACCTTGCATTGATTTAAGGTGAGCTTTTTATAACTAAATTAAATCTTTGTAATGTATTTTGTCATCATCAAAAAGGGGGAGATTGTTAGCTTTTATAGCTATATATATTGATTTTGATGATAACAAACCACATGTATTGAATAAACTAAGATTTGTGAATTGTGTTTTATAATAAGAAAATGAGGCTATAAAATCAAAGTGTTTTGGACTAAAATAAATGTATTTTTAAATCTTTGATTTTATTTTTGAATTTCGAATTTGGACTTAAATGACAAGTTTTGAAATCTTTGATTTTAATAATTATTATTATAAAATTTCAGACTTGGATATTTTTATAAACATTTGAAATGTTTTGGGCCATACTATTATTTATGAATATTTTGGACTAAAGTGAAAAATTTTGAGAACTTTGAAAATATGGGTATTTTGTTGAAAAGGACCTTTGTGTAAAATAATAAAATAGTTAGGGCTAAATCATAATTTCAGAAAGTTTTTGGAATAGCAAAGTAATATTTGGAAATTCTGAAATTGGACCTATTTGCAAAGTTTTCTGACGTTTTGGGTCATAATACAGTTTTATAAAGTTTTAGGGTTCAAATGTAATTTTGGAAACTATTTCACTGTAGCCATCACTGTAGCAGTCACTGTAGCAACCGGCTAACCGGTTATCAAATCCGGCGAACCGGTTTCGGGCAGAATGTGTGCAAAACGCAAGCGGCGAACCGGATGTGAAATCCGGCAAATCGGTTTTCTGGGTTTCTGGGCAGAACGGAACCAAATCGAAAGCGGCTAACCGGTTCTTGACATCCGGCAAACCGGAAGCGGGCAGAATGCAACCAAAACGCAAGCGGCTAACCGGATTCGACAAACGGCAGACCGGATGTTCAGAAATTCAAATTTGTGCTGCAACGGTAACATGAAGCGGCTAACCGGATTCCATATCCGGTAAACCGGTTCCGGTCAGAAATGAACATAACGGCTAGTTTTTGAGTTCAAACTATATAAACTCAAAACCATTTCATTTTTGGCAACTCAAGCAAGCATAAACAAGTGCACACAACATACATTGAGCTTCATTTTCGGAAATCATCATTTGTTAAAACATCATTGTTCTTCAATTTGTATATCCACTCTTAAAGAGAGATTGAGTGTTGTATTTTTCATTTCTCAAATTGTGAGATTACAAGTGTGGGAAACACTTGGGGTAAAGAGATTGGGGATATAATCTCTTGTTGTAAAAGTTCATTGACACCTTGAAGTCAATTGTAAAAGCTTGAAGCCTTGGAAAGGCTTGGATAGTGAAATCCTCAAGCGGGTGAGCTTGGAGGCGTGGACGTAGGCGGAGATAGCCGAACCACGTAAAAATCCTTGAGTTCGTTTTTCTCTTCCCTTACTCTTTTAATTATTGTGCTTTAATTGAATTTATTGTTTTCGAATTTATTAAGGCATTAGATTATATTGTTGTGTGGATTTGCTAGGATAAATTTTAAAATTCCAATTCACCCCCCCTCTTGGGTTGCACACTTGTATTTCATAACAGAAAATACACAACTTTTTTTTTTAATTTCATGGTTTAGAAGTTAATGATAATGATCAAGTACTAAAATCGAATAATCATTTAGAGTAGATTTTCATATT